>JAQGBX010000799.1:0-30530 GCA_034698745.1 Megaphyllum sjaelandicum
ATTATTATCTTACGTTTTACAATGCATTTTGACTAATTTGGCCATGCCCTACAACTTCCTAATTGGACGTTTTGTTGCATCATTAACCGTTTAAGGGTTAGCAATTAAATGCCCTTGAAGATGACCCTCTAGGTCACGTTTGAGATCATCATTGGATAGCGCCAGGGCACATTACTATACACTCCCATTAGCAGAATGTTGATATTGGCCATTATTTTGAAACAAAATCGCTAAGATACAGACTTTTCTTCCACCCTGTATAAAAAGGAGTAGGATATATAGTACAATATATACGATACGATATATAGTACAATTAAAATAAAAATCTCTAAATTAACTTAAATCAAAATTATTTTACAAATAAATTGTAATGGGATAGAAATTAAGTCAAATCATATAACAAGTTAGCATATAACAAACATTCAGCAAACACTGAATTACATAGGACAGGAGCAAAATGAAAAAATATCCACACAGTCCACAAATCCAAGCAGAAATACAAAGTGTAATAATGTGAAGAATAAACACACCTTAAACCTCGCATATAATCGCTGATTTATTATGAAAATCAATTTTGTTGAATATTTCAATTGTATGTTGATTTGTTACAGAATTTGACTTTGCTACAGCCATTTTTACTTTTCACTACAGTATATCTGAATTCCTTTCCCAATTTCATTGATTGTTTATTACAATTGAATGTTTTTCTTACAAAATTAAAGTACTGGTTGAGTAATTCCTAAAACTCACAGTTATTCTAGCCACTTGAAGCAATATTTTACATTTTGTGAAGCCCGTCCAAATACTGAAGCTCTTCAGCTTGCAAAGTTATCTTTCAAGATATAAAGTAGAAAAAATGTTTTGGAAAAGAGCAACGTTCATTTAGAATTTTAGAGCCTAAGGATAACCAGCAATTGATTTCTCAAGACATCTTAACATAACAAAACCAATTCTTTAAACAATCTATAGACAATTAGCTTACTAATACGCATTTAAACAAATTAGATGATCTACAATTAATGCAATGTCCAGATGTACAATTCAGAGGTCAGGAATAAAAATCAGTACCCATTATGGTCCAAAGTGCAGCAATAAGTTGAATACAAATATATACTCATGAAATTATGAGATATGACAAAAAACCAAAACTGACGTTCACTTAACAAACTTGTATGATCGGTTACATGTTGACCATTAAAAATTAAATCTAATCTTTGTATCAGAATAATGGCACATTTTCTAAAACCTCTCAACATTAGCTGAATTATACAGAGTAAAGTTGGGTTTTAGCTAAATGAATGTTAATAAAACCTGCTAGAGGCTATACTAACCTTTCTATCAACTCTTGCACCCCTTCCTTATTAAATTCTTCTTTATCCGGATCTAAATTATCTCTGAACCAAACTACTTTATCTCCTTGTAAACCAATCTTTAGACTGGACTCTTTCTTTCGCCTGAAATGCGAGGAAATATCACGTAAATAAACACGCATTCCAGCAACCTAGATGGCACATGTAACATTTCTAGTAGTTTCTAAGTGAACTATAATACTTACTTGTCAACCCTGACATGATGATGTTCTCGCCTAGTGAGTTGAGCAGCTTTTCTGCTATATGGATGCAGAACTTGACTTTCTTTTACTTTTGGTTTGGTTGCTTTAGGCTGTTAAAGAAATGTTATCATTTTAGCTCATTAACCAAGTTAAAAGTAGATTTTTGGAAAATGGCCATTGAATTTCCTTCATTAATAAGCACTTTCAATAATGAATAGGCCTATTATTCAGGATCTTATTAACAGTAAAAATCTACCATACTTCAGCCTCAATTGGCTTAACCAATAAATAAATAAAATGAAAACTTTTTCATTCGGCTTCAAGCCCCTGGCTTTGCCTAGTTTTTGTTCATATTATTATTATTCCTGAAATATGAAAGATCATAGGTTAGTTTTTCTCGATGTCTGGGGGCTTCCAACTTCATGAAGGGTGCAGAGATGAAACTGGATCTTGATCAGTTTAAAAGCTGTCACTTAAGAATTCCGGGGTGCCCATCAACTGGATAGCAGCACACCATAACACGCAGCTTTAGAATGCCAGAAAGCACACCCAAGTTGGCTCAATTTGGCCCTTCAAAGTTGTGCTTTTGATAGTTTAGCCTGTGACTGATAGTGCCTTGATAGTAAATTTCCATTTGTAAAGGTGAAGGCCAAGTGTGTCAAACAGTCACAATGCTATGTCCATTATTTCATCAAATCTTCCTCCTTGATTTTCCTCGCCTAAATCTAAATATATCCAGCTATCACCGCAACCAACCATGGAGACTTCAAGTGACAAACTCTTTGTTTATTCCTGGGGAAATACTTCGAAGTGTTGTCCTCAAGTAATCTTATGCAGGTTTTGATGAGGCAATGGGGTTCCCATATTTTACCGTGGCTTGATACTGGCATACAGTAGGCGAAACATCAGCCCCGACGGTCAAGCGGGTTGTAACACGCTCGACCATCGGTAAAAATTTTGAGGATGTGAAAAATTCTCTAGGTGGCGGCTTTTCAGATTTGTTTAAACCAAGGTTACGCATGATCTCTGCACGTTAAAGATCCCTCTTGGTAGGTGACACTGACATCCCCCTGGCGATGGTGACAATCCTCGTACAGTAGCAGAAATAGGCTAACGTTAAAAATCTATAAACAAACCTCATGTAAGCCTTGAATAAATGTAGTGCGTACATTGGATAAGGTGGCTTAGAGGTTAGCATCCTCGTTTTGCATTCGATAGACCTAGGTTCGATTCCCGGGCCACCTTTCCTCGATTGTGGTTTTTCATGGTTTCCCACAATGCTGGGATAGTTCCTATATTAAATCGGCCATGACCGTCTTCCCATCCCATCTTCGTCTTAAAGTCATGGTAATTACGGGAAAATTTAATTAAATTCTGATGTTGGGGTCCATCATGACCAGACTGCTTGGTCTGACTCCCCCCCCCTGCCACATGGTACTATGTACATGTATGTACTGGTTGGTTTTTGGATTTATAACGTTGGCCTATTTCTACACACGAGGGGTAAACACCAACGCCAGGGGATGTGTCAGCGTCACCTACCTGGGAATTCCCCCACAAGAGGGATCTTTAACGTGCAGAGATACTATGTACTGGCTGCAGGGTAAAGAATAGAATGTAGCCTACGTGCACGATCAGTGCAGTACGTCGAACCTTGGCCATTGATTAATTCTCACATTGATGATAGCCAATAAGATCGAGTATTCGGACAGCAACCTTACGAATTGCACTTAAGAGTCGGGAAGTTATGGACTCACGATGTATGCAAAAGGAACCGCGATAACCCGGCCTGAGTGAATATCAGATTGTCGATTCTGCATACGTGACATAGCGACTTCCAAAAGTGTTATTCGTAAAATGAGTAGGTCTACCCCTTATGTTTGCTGTCATGCACCGCATTTCATTGATCATACATGTACTTCCGGTGCAGAAACGCACCCGAAATGTATACAGCGGGGACGACAACATGATAAAGTAAGAGAAATTTAACGTCCATTTGAGTTATTTCTGGACTAATACACTGCATTCTAGCATGTACTTTTTAGAACTTTAAAGGCAAGTTCCATATACTGTGCAAGCTGCGTAGCCTGGCCTACTGGCAATCGACCTAATATAATGCCAACAAGAAAATATCAAATGTAAGAAATACCATTTTGGAAATTCGCCTCAAAATTGTTGTCTTCAGCTGCTCAGCGATCAAGAACTTGATCCGTTCATGAAACACGTGTGAAGACCGGAAGCACTGTGCCGGAAGATCGAAACTGGACAAACAGGAAGCGTGCTTTTGGTTTTGTCTCGGGCTGTCAATATGGCTGCCAATAATACGAGCAATAATACCATATCACGTATAAAGGTATTACCTCGATAAATGTAACACCATTTTCTTAATGATCACTTGAAATGACACTATTTTTTCTTTTAGAAACATGTAATCTGTGTAAAGAATGGGCGACTTTGTGTTCATTCTGCGCAAGCGCGCACGTAGCGGCGCAAATTGGAAAAACGAGTCAAGAATGCGTGGCGCGCGAAATTTAAATAAATTGGAGACGCGCAACCTGTATAGTCATTACTAATGAATGTATCCACAACCACGCCCCATTATTCATTCCAAAATCCAGATTTTCATCATTACTGGACATCATACCAAATTTCTTCAGGAAAACGATCATTCATAATGTCACTCTTAGAATGTCATGACAGTTTACTGAAACAATTTTTCGAAACTGCATAAAAGGAAATATCTTCAATAGAACAATAATTTATACTGTAGATAACGAAGGTAAATAACTATGAAATGTGACTTTATCGCTTATAAATTTCCCAAGTACTAATTTAAAATTTAAAAATATCTCTAAGCTCGTTACAAGCTAAACATAAAATTCAAAGTTAACAGAATATGAAATTTATTTAGTTTGTGACAAGGTACTCCTCTTGAAAATGCTGGCTAGGTTCGGATGATTTTTTGTACAATAGGTGGTTCAACAATTTAAATAAAAGATTGATGAAGGTCAATTTTGCATTATTTTGCAGGATCATTTCAGTGAATATATTTCACAATGATTATTTTAAGTCCCTTTATTTATCAATAAAAAACTTCAAACACATCATATTAACTTTTCAAGCTTTTGATTTTGAAAACAATATTCAACATTATTTTGACCACATTATCCAACTTGAAGAGTAAGGATCACCGCATATTCAGTAGCTGACAAATTTCAATATTTTAACTGAAACAAGGCGTTATTTAATATTTGCAAACTTTGAATCTGTTAACCGTTACAAATTAATACTGTATAAATAAAAATCTTTACTATTAATTACTTTATTTTAATGAACTCCAACAATTGATACCTAATAATGTCAAATTCCATTTTATTAACGTTCTTAATTGTAGTTCCTGACATTATAGCCGAACTTACCTTATAATTAAGTTATATATCAATTAAGAAACAGAATTGCGTAGTCAAAAAGTAAATATAGGGGGGTTCTGGAAACGATAAAATGTAGAATCGCCTCGTTTACTTTTAAATATACCTCTGTCCATTGTACAGCGCAGTATCACACTTCTAACCAATCTCGCATCCATGTAACGATCATTTTTCTTCCACGATTTATAGAACCCTTTTTTATGGTTTCCAAAATGGTTTCTCTTCCTCAAATTCAGCTCAATAAATTGCGAATTTCTTTATGGACGTGGCATAAGAATTCAACATAGGAAGGGGTTTCATCACTTCCTTTATCTTCCACCAAAAAGTGCTTAAATACGACCTCTAGTTTGTCCCGTTGTCGTATTAAAAACATCTGAAATACAATTATGAGAATCAAACTTTCAAACAGTTAAAAGTGATTAAGAAATTTGGTAATTCCACTCACCTTCATATATCTTTGTCTTTCTTGTCTGATTGCACTAATAACTCGTCTTACCGACTGAGAAGCAGGATTTTCCAATTCCAAAACAGATGACTAAATAATTTAAAAAAAATTAAGCAAAACTTAAAACTTTTACAAATCATGCAAGCCTGCATTCACATTTATTTTAAAAACAAATCCACTATTAAATATTTGTAATAACTTTGAGATTACTTACAACATAAAAACACCTAACTATAGCTGGATCACATTTTTTAAACTCCTTTAGACTTTCAAATCAACAAAAGTTAGATGCCTTTTGTTATTGTAACAATGTACCTCCTATACTTCGATGGTTATTTAAATGTACCATTATTCCCTCAGAAATTTTACTTTCAACTTTCCCGGCTTTTCCAGGTTTTCAAACAAATTTCAGTTGACCAATGACAATGTCTAAATTCCCATATGCCAATGTTATCCTCAATTTGGAAAAAACTGACAAAAAATTCTTGCAAATTAGTTTTGGATTATGACAACATTGAATTTCCCTGACTTTTTCAAAATAAGTCATTCTTCCCTGACTTACCCAGGTCTGTAGGAACTCTGTTAACTTGAACATAAACTTTTGTTTTTATTTTTAATTTCAGAATTTAAAAGAACCGCTGGATTGTTCATGGCTATTGAGTGTACAAGTGGTAGTGTTTTGCCATTGAAAGTAAATGTTACAATTCTTAAACATCCTTTAATCCTTCTATCCTATTATCTGTCAAACTCCTTACCTTGTCTATATCAATTTGAGCAGCAGACTGCACTCCAAATACATTTTGCAACCATTCTGAATCAGCATTCATTCCAACCCAGATGAACATATAGATTCCATTTTCTGTCAACGAGAAGCATTATTTGAAAACATGATTTTTCAATAGGATCTCATATTGACGTATTGAAAATTAAGGTCGCGGTGATTACCTAGTAAATAAGCGCCATTATCCTGCAATTTTTCATAAGTGCATCTTATAGCCATTGGCAAACTCTCCGAATTAGGATCTAAGTCATGTAGAGGAATGAGTCTTGGATAGATGTAACCCAAAGAAGAGCAAACATCCATGCTATTAAGAGATTGCATTGCAAAACTTCGATCATCCGTAGTCATATCAGAGCCTAGTACACATAAGAGTATCATGATTGAATCCCCTCTTCTTTTTTTGAAAAAGTATGGAAAAAAGAACTTCTTGGCATTTAATTACCTCCAGCTATGGCGTCGCTTTTGAGCAAGCAGTTGACGTACAGAGGTAACAGCTTCATACATTCAGGCAAAATAAGTTGACCTGCAGAGGATGGACTGGCACAATTCTTGCGATAGCAGGCCAAACTTTGTGCACATTTGTTGATCAGAGTTTCCTTAACTTGTTTGGGAGGTTGATCGCAAAGTTGTCGCAAACCTAATGACCAAATATCCGATTAAGAAACGTCTCTTTTCTCTTGAAATAAACTTTACAAAAGCCATCTCGGCACGCACATGCTTTAGAGTAGTAATTCATCAGCGCATCAAGTTCGCAGTTGCGATACAAATCGGCCATCTGAGTGCATGTATTCAGGGAAAGGTTATGAATGCGAAGCCTTCTCTGTCCACCAACACTCGTATAGAGAACTGCGGTCTAAATAAAAGAAAAATCCGGTTTTCAATACTTCGAAGCAGTGTTCACAAAACAGTGTGCACACAAATTTCTATCAGTTTTTTTTTTCATAATATAAAAACGCAATTTCTTGATACCCTGACAACATTTGGATCACAAAATCAAATGGATGTTCCATACCTGTATATAAATCGCATCTTCATCGGATAACTTGTCATCATGTTTGATTTCAATACATATTGCTTTACTCGTGTCCACGGCCGCCAGCTCCACATCAGTTGTGTTAGACATGAAATAATTTCCATAGAAATCGGTAGGGCGAATACCTAACAAGCAAATTGAGATCAATGTTTGCATCTTTTGCAAAATGGTTTACGAGATTTCCCCAGAAATTTCATGTTCAACCTTCCTGACTTTAACAGGTTTTAACATTAACTTCTCTGACCAACAAAGAAATTGACCTATAAATATTATGCTATATTTGCTGATGTATGTTTAAAAAATAATTCAAAGTTAACATACATGTCGGGAAAATTTTCCAAAATTAGCATGACAATGTTTTGAAAATTAAATATGCATTCGAAAAATCCTGAAAGTTTTCAAAATTTGTATTCTGAAAATAGTGAGAATACAGCAATTTTGTCCTTCAAATTTCTTCTTGAAAACTGTTGAAAATTGTACAAATCTGCATTATATAACAGTTGATAATTTTGCCCATTTGTGCTGGAAATGGTTAGGAATGTTTTAAATTAGTATTACAATAAGTTTGAGCATTTTCAAATTTGTCCTATTAAACTGTTGAAAATGTTACAAATCTGTCCTCTGAAACTGTTTGAAATTTTGCGAAATTTGCATAGGGAAATTTTTTAAAAAAGTTTGCAAATGGGCTCTGAGCAAACTCCGCAGGCATTAATTTTGGATTGCAACAACTTTAACATGTTTAATTTCCGTCTTTTCAAAATAATTCTTCCCTGATTTTCCAGACATTTTCAGGTTCCCTGACTTTTACAGGCTTTCTAGGTCTGGGGTACCCTATTTAATATCAAATGCCATAACGAATGCTTCGAAGAGCCAAAAGGTAACAAATCAGTTTTCATACATCCCAGATATTAGGGTTGCCCTTTGAATTCCATTCAACATAATTAAAAGATAACATGCCTGTGCTAGTTCTGACTCTCATAACAGCATCAAAGGCAACTTGTTGATTGACAGTCCTACGGAGATCTTCGATAAAACGCAACCCATCAACATCAGCCTAAAATGGAAATGAACGTAAACGCATATTTAAAAGAAAATTCTACTTCCATTACTAAACTCAAGGTTGTGTTACAGGTTTGAATACTCGCCACAAAATATGTATATTTATGTATCTGTCCACCAGTTAAGCGGCTAACTTGGCCGATTGTTGCTATATCAATGTAGGCGTTTGGAAATGTGAAAAGGTCAACGCTACATCCCGCAGTAACACATTCTTGTCCAAGCTGATTGTAGAATGTATTCTGAGGAGCCAAAACGGTCTAAAAAAAAAACACCAGTGAAGGCTATGCTGGATGATATTCGTGCAAATTCAGTCAAAAGTACAAAATAAAAACTTACCTTCTCCTTATCAGTGCCAAGCAATTTACGGTCGTCCCTATTTTTCAATTTCCCTGGGGCTTCCGCAATCGGTAAAGAAGAATGGAAGACAAACAACTTTCCAGACCGATCTGCTGCCTGAAATGCATTTAACAGGTAGGTTTGGAATAACTTCGGTACATATAATGTAAGTAGTAGTAGAGTAACTGTACTAAATCTAAACCTCACCTTGAGAGCTTCTAAACCAGCTTTTATAGCAGGACCCAAGATTGTTTCAGTCTCGCGATTGTCTTCGTACATCAGTGGAATTTGTTCCATTAAACTGTCAATTATGGTCTCCGATTCTTGAAGATCAACCAAGAAACCATCCAACAATGGCATGAACATGTCTTGCACATCTGGTACAACCATAACCTGTGGCTGAGCTAAGCAACTCTGAAATACAAACAAATATTCCATTGCAATTCTAAAAGTTTCTCACACACTGTATGCATTAGCATCTGAATTAGACAATTTTTCACAAAAAAAACCCAGTGAAAGTCTGCTAATTCGGTCAGTTGTTTTATTCGATCAAAACATTCAGAACGAATTTTTTTCTATGCTGCCCTTTATGAAAAAAGTCGCTTAATTCGGTCGTTTCCTCGCATAATTTGATCATATTGTCCACATGCCTACGTAACGAAAATGCGCAAAACAAGTATGAGCAACACAAGCACGGACACGTTTGGACAACGCGTATGCATCAGCGGCTGTACTGATATGGATTTTCGGGTTAAGTTAGAAAATAACAATTCAGCCACTGCAGAAAGCAGGCAACATCAAACACAACTTAGAACGTTTTGTTTTTTAAAAATATAACTTTGAAAATATGTAAACACATATGTATTTATAAAACGCAGAGCAAATTATTTTGATAAAATCAATTTTTAGCATGTTCCTTGACATTCATCGCCTATTTCGGTAAAAATCGCTGGAACCATCGTGATCGAATTAAGTGGCTTCCACTGTAACCACACCTTACCTTTAGATTATAAAACTGTACTGAGCTGCTGTAGGTAATGAAGCCAACTTTTACTTGAGTCTCGCTGCCTTCGCCATCACTATAACAGCAGATAGAAATAAACTATGCTCACTCATTCAATTGGTAAGATTAAGGAATGTAGCAGGAAACAAAATTTGTAGAGAATATACCAGGGCAAATTAGAAAGTATGGCCTTCATGTTCTGGCACAGCAGGTGAACTACGCCGCTTTTTACATTGTTGTATGAAGCATCGATTACAAAAATGAAGGCAGGTGGCAAGGGAAATTTGTTATTCTAGAAAAACGAGAACTTTATATTATTATTTCTAAATCAAAGACAAGATCCTTCTTGACAATGTGTTTAAACTTGAAAGTTATTACTTTGCAATAGTCTTCAGTGGCAATGAATTCATATGAACCAAAGCAGAGTTCAGCTCTTTCGTATTTGTCCACTCTTTGTCCAGTGTGGTCCAAATGTGCGAAGTATTCAGCAGGTACTTTATTAAAGAAATAGAAAAATGAAATGCATCACAAACTATTCTGAAGAAGGCGGCAGTTTCTACCTGGAAGGAAGGTGCATGGGGAAAAAAATAGACGTTTGTCGGTTCAATTCTTCCAACCTTCTGTGGTAGCTCGGCAGAAGCTGCATTGAAAACGACGACCACCATCAACAAACTGCATGTATGGACACATGTAAGCTTTACAGCGGATGCAGCGAACTGGTCCAGAAGGACCAAATTGGACAATTGGAGGTGGTTGCTGGAAATTTGAAAAAAAAATTCTTTTATAATGGGAAAAAAATATTTGCAAATAACATTTTGCAACTAACTTGACAAGGAAACAAACCTCTTCATTTGCCAGTTTAGCAAACGGGCTAATAGTTATGGTAAAAGGAATGGCAGTCTGTTTCATCATGTCAGGAGTGCTGGGAACTGTATACATCGACGATCTCATAAAACGTGGGTTGCAATTACCTAAAGATCAAATCGGGTAAGACGTGTTAATTTTCAATATTGTTAGCTAAGGAACAATATATATATATATATATAATCACACTGCAGTGTACAAGTATACCTTATGAAGATTGTGATTAAGCAAGAATCATTTACCAATTTGATCATCCAGGGTTCTCTTAGAAATTTCATTAACAACTTCCCTGACTTTTTTTCGGTTTTTAAACAAATTTCTCTGTCAAAGACCAATTTGATCGTTCAAGGTTACCCCAGAAATTGCATTTTAAACTTCCCTGACTTTTCTTGGTTCGTAAACAAATTTCCCTGACCAATGACAATGTCAAAATTGACATATACTAATGTTATCCGCAATTTTGAAAAATATTACAAAATAAGTGAAAAATGTTGAAAATTTGTATTCAGAAAATGTGGAAAATAGTGCAAGTTCGTCGTCGGAAAAAATCGAAAATTTTAAAAATTCCTTCTTGGAATAGGTTAAAACGTAAATATGTCCTCAGAAAAGGTCAAAGATTTTGAAATTTTGTCCTCTAAAATTTATAAACTTTTTACAAATTTGTACTAGGAAAATTTTAAATTTCTGCAAATGAGCCCTGAGCTAACCACGTGGAAACATTAACTTAGGATTATGACAACATTAATATGTTGAATTTCCCTGACTTCATCAAAATAAGTCCTTCTTCCCTGACTTTTCTAAGTCTGAAGTAACCCTGTAGTTAATTATTTGAGGAAAAAGTGCACATTATAACCAACAAGATCAATTAAAGTCACATCAAGCAAATTATGAAATGAACTGAAATAAATTACCTTGGTCTTGAGTCACAAAATCAGTGGTGACCAACGGAGGTACCTGTCCTCTTACATTTGTGCAAAAAACGCCTTCTCTTTCTTTCTTATTATCCTCTATCACTTGGATCTAAAAAATGGCAAATTCGTTAGAAATATTTTCTAAACCTAAAAAGCTGCTAAAATTAAATTAGCTGCACGCACAGGACTGGGCATCATTTCTGGATCCAATCGCCGCTGTTGTTGTTGTTGTTGCTGCTGCTGTGGGTGATGCATTGAACCAGTGCCTGGTGGTTGCATTGACATTCGATTATAATTCTGAGTCATTCCAGGATGTGATGGAAGGCCTGGGAGACAGAGAGAAAAAAGTATGAGTGGCAAATTTGGTTCCAAAAAGCAGCGAACCTAGTCAAAACCATCAATAAATGATCGCAGTGTTTTTGAGCTTGTAAAAGCAATGTGCAATTTACAAATTTTATGTCCTTTTGCCAAAAATAATGTCAAAATTTTTTCATATAACAAAGAATTTTGGAAAACAATTTGTTTGAAATTAATTCCTTTCATTTATCTCCACTATACATTTAATTACTGCAATACTAACCGGGATTCATTGGACCAGGATATCTCGACGGCATGGGTGGCCCATACTGTTGGCCAGAAGACATGTTAGGTCCTGTTGGAGGTGGTGTCGGGCCCATGTTAAATTGCTGCGAAGGTGGTGGCATGACGTTTGCTTGTCGCCCAAGCCCATTCACAGAATCAAAGTGAGGTTGCTCATTAGGTAGGCCATGTGCCATGGGGGGAGCATTATTCATCGAGGGTTCGCCATATGGTGTTCCAACCATACCACTTGGTGGATGAGGTGCAGAATGTTGGGAAGGGTGAAAACCTCCTTGCCCCATTGATGGTGGACCCTGTAGCCTTTGCTGTTGCGGAAGTGGCATCTGAGGCACATTGGATGGTGGGCCATGCATTGAAACACCATTTGGAGCTGGGCCACTTCCATGAAGTGGGGGTGGTCCAGCGGATTGCTGTGATCCTGGTGGTAAATAGCCTGTCCTTGGGGTGGCATTGGAATATTGCTGAGAGGGCGCATTCGGTAACTGCTGCCCAAAGGAGGGAGGAGGGCCATAATTCGGTTGTGGAGGCATTGATGGAGGCATCGACTGAGAACCTTGAGGGTGCTGATTTGAAGGGGTTCCATAATTTGAAGAAGGAGGCATTGGCTGTGGACCATGTACATGTTGATTAGGACCATTTCCCTGTGAAAATGACACAATTTTTTATAAACAAGAAGGACTGCAGGGAGTACAATTCATCAATACAGATAGCAAAATTATTCGGGAAAGTTCTATCAATCAAGTAGTACCAATGGATGGATAATATTAAATATCCATCCATTGGATAATAATGCACACGAGGGCTAAACACCAACGCCAGGGGATGTGTCAGCGTCACCTACCTGGGAATTTTGCCTACAAGGGTTGACTTCCACCCCCACAAGAGGGATCTTTAACGTACAGAGATCAAACGGGATCTGCACGGGACCTCGGTTTAAACTCGCATCCGAAAGAGCCGCCACTTAGAGAATTATTCACATCCTCAAAATTCTCACCGCCCTCGACCGGGGAGCTTACCCCGCTAGTAAGGATCGAGCGCATAATCCACTCGACCATCGGCGCCGGTGATGGATAATAAACATTGGATTCCAGCAAAAGTGAAAAATGCTTGGACTTGCCAGCCTTTTCAAAAGTATTATATTCATAAACGCATAAAATGATAAACTGTATTTAAAGTATTGTCATTGCAAACGACAACATATCACACCCTAGCATCAGAAGTAACATAACTCGAAACAATGTCAATTTCTGGCATAAGATGGTATTAGATTACGCTAAATAAGCTCTATAGTCATTAAAACGAACATACTTCAGCTAACCATGATATCAGCTAAAACACTTATTTTAGGGCCTACCATAAATCAGTGTTTTCGAACTGGTGCCGTTTTGTAACCCTGGGGTTCGGTGAAGTAAAATTTAGGGTTCCACAAAAAATGTATGTTTGAAAATGAACAAAACGTTTGGTGGCCTACAACCTGGTAAAATATAAATCACAATTTAATCAATTTTAAGTTATTTCGCATCAAACCAAGTAGTTTTTTTGCCTACAGCATATTCTTTTCTACGTGCAATGCTACAAATTGTGAAAGGGTTCCGTTATGTTGACAAAATAAAAAAGGGTCCCATGATTAAATTTAATTGGGAAACACTTGCATAGCCTGTAGATCATTTAATAAATAAAATTTTAAAACTTGCTTTATCTCAAATTGAAAAATGGCGACTTTCGTCACTTCTGAAGCTGGTGTACGATAAAAACAAGTACAATCAGGAAATCCAATCAGCCATGAAACTAATTTTCCGTGGCTTGGACTAATACCACAGTCGTTTTTTAATGTAAAATTGCATTATTCCTAGAGAATATTTAGAAAACCACTTTATGGCGAATTTGATTTGGTCAAAAACTATGCTCAATGGGTTGGGCAACATGCATACTGCAGTGCGCCCTACATTCCGTGTTCGATTGGGTTCACTACGTGCACTGAGTGTACACGGACTACACTGACGAGAGAGTCGGTGTAGTCAGTGTATCCAACATGGCGGACCAGTGACGTCATGAGCTTGCACGGCGCCAAATATTTCACGAGTTCCGGTTGTACTGGTTAGCAAATTGCACTGCGCTAGTGGGCCCAATCAAATTCGCCATTAGACTTTACTTTCAAAAAATTTCATGTACAGTGTACATAGTTTACAATTTACAACATCACTCGATTCAGATTTTCTGAGGACAAATTAACAGAATTTTCGGCATTTTCTAAAGATAACTTTGCAAAATTTGTAACCTCTTCCGAGACCAAATTTGAAAATTTTCAACCTCTTCCGAGGACAGATTTGACAATTTTCAACCTCTTCCGAAAACAAATTTGAAAATTTTGAACCTGTTCCGAGAACAGATTCGAAAATTTTCAACCTCTTCCGAAAACAGATTCGAAAATTTCAACCTCTTCCGAGAACAGATTCGAAAATTTTCAACCTCTTTCGAGAACAGATTCGAAAATTGTCAACTTCTTCCGAGAACAAATTCGAAAATTGTCAACCTCTTCCGATAATAGATTCGAAAATTTCAACCTTTTCCGAGAACAGGTTCGAAAATTATCAACCTCTTCCGTGAACAGATTCGAAAATTGTCCACCTCTTCCGAAAACAGATTCGAAAATTTTCAACCTCTTCCGAGAACACATTCGAAAGTTGTCAACCTCTTCCAGGAACAAATTCGAAAATTATCAACCTCTTCCGAGAACAGATTCGAAAATTTCAACCTTTTCCGAGAACAGATTCGAAAATTTTCAACATCTTCCTAGACAATTTTCGAAAATTCTCAACCTCTTTCGAGGACAGATTCGAAAATGTTCTCCCTCTTCCGAGAACAAATTTCACAATTTTTTTTTTCAAAGTTTTCCTAGATCAAATTAACAAAATCTTTTCCGAGTATAAATTTGCATATTTTTAACCTCTTTGAAGAACAAATTTCAAAATTTTCAATATTTTCCAAGGTCAAATTTACAAAATCTTTCCCGAGTACAAATTAGCATATTTTTAACATTTGCGGATTCAAGACAATTTTGAAAACTATTCAGTGTTTTTCGGGAAAAAAAATTGCAATTGTTGGTGCATTTTCATGGTTACCAAATTTGAAAACGTTTCAAAATTTTCCACCCTGTATATTTTTATTCTGCGATATATTAAAAAAATTCTACATCGATTTGGACAAATTATCCAGATTGTCATTGGTCAATTTTGCAACATGTCAATTTGTTGGTCTCGCCAATAGTGCAAGATATATCCTCGCACCAGCACTGCACACCCATCGTCGAGGAAGTACTCATGAAAAAACATTGAAGTAAATGACGTCACATTTCCCCTCTTTTACTGCAAATGTACAGTACGTCTCCTGCAGCTACAGCAGATAATTACTCAAATCCAGGCTGCCTGGAGCAACATGTCCCACGTTGAGATGTGTCGATTCCTAGCTGACAGCCTCGTTTCTGCCATGAATTTCTCTCGCGCAAGCTCAAAAGTGGGCATTTGGGAATGTGACATTTCTCACGAGTCAAGGGGTGGTGGTTTATGGCCCCCGTGTCCAAAATGGCGGCACCCCCGAGTGTTGATAGAAAGCCGGCAGGGGGTGCGCACACTTGACACATGGCGTTCGTTTTGAATGGTGACAGTGGCAAACAGCCACTCTTGGGCAAATGGCACTGGAGCAGGGATGTATTATTGCCTCGCTCGTTGCCATGGCAGGGAGCTCAGACAAGAGCTAGTCAGCCGCACTCGTTTTGCCCGACTTTTACCGCACCCATTACTCACCCTGGTGTCGCCAAGTGCATTTCCACTCGTCTTCTTTGTTTCATTTTCTATTATAGCTGCTCTGTTGTCTACACGTCGTCGTTAAGGGTGAGGGGGAGGTGGGGTGGGGTGCTTTGGCGAATTATACGCAACTCCGTGGGATTTCCCTTCAAGAGTGCACGCATTTCCTGAAGCAGTCCCATAAATTTCCGCACACGAGTACGGTATTTATATAATCCCAATTCGCCTTTCGCGGAAAATGCCATACATTTTTACGGTACAAATATAATTAAAGCTCGAAGGCCTGCACTTTTCCTCGAAACGATGATTTGTTTAGCTCCAGTCCATACTTTTAAAAGCTCTTAAGTGGTTACATAACTGTATGGTGGGCGCTTGGCCAGTGTAGCAACCGTTTATCCAAACTAGTAGTCACTCAACTCTCCTACTTTTAACTACATCGTTTCGTGTTGTTCTTTCCAAAAGCCTAGATTGGACGGTGATGGGAAACATGGACTTGTACAGAGTTGGGCAGATGAGCATTTAGGCAACTTCTTCAGGGTATTTGCAGTGTGTTCAGTGGTGGGTTTCGACTGCATGAACTGACTTTTCTTGGTTACCAAAACGAGATATAGGGCTGAAACAAATACCAAAGTTAAGCAGATGAACATTTCTGGTCGTCTCATTTTCAAACTGTCTCAATTTGGGGACCAAAACTATGAGGACGGACACAGGATTGTTACATTTATACTGTATGTTCGATCGTGCCAATCCACATCTTAAAAAATGTTTGGTGGAACTGGATGAAGTTTATTGATTGTCAAGGGTATAGTGCAGTATCTTGGTGGACTGCTCCGATTGCAGGAACAGATTTTTGTTGGTTCCCAAAAAGGAGCCAGTGATAGAAAATGTGTATACACAAGTTCGGCAGATAAACATTTAGGGTACTGACTTTTGTTGTTTCCCAAAATGTGACAGTGATTGTACAAGTAACAAGCAAAGCAGATTGAAATTTTAAATTGTTCCATGGCAGTATCACTTCCAGTCCAGTTAACGATTAATGTAGGCTACTGGTATATGAACAAGCTTACTGGATTACATTTCCTGGTTGTAATAACAGATTTGACACCAATATGAGGGCATTATCATTTCGATTTTCTGATTCTTCCAATATGCTGACATTTAGAAAATCCAGCCATATTGTTCAGCATTTAGGAAAATCTGATGAAATGTTAAGACAAGCAGTTTGGCAAAGAAGGGTTGAATATCCAGCATTACCGATGATGTCAAATAACAGATGGATATTTTAAAATTCCTTGGCCTCAATTCTGAGCTCAACCGAAGCTATGTTGCAGAATTAACAACATTGCAGTCGTAAAGCGCTGTATACAATCCAAAGCTGCATGCAATATTTAGTTAATATCATTAAGTTGACCATCTCTAAAATGAAATGAATGTGTTTTTTTTGTTGTAAATTTTGTAAACGTTTCAATCTGGTCTGTAAAAAATCCGCATGTGTGCGAGTACATTAGGAAATGTTGAACTACCGCAGAAATTTCTCGAATTCTGCAGCAAAGCTGCATGCAGTGAATAAATATTTAAAATCCAGAATTTTATAGTACACTGAGTACACGTAGTACAGCTGTACATGTACCATCAATTACCTTCGTATTTGAGTGCACTTGCAAGCGGGCATACATTCCCATCTTATTTCAAGTTATTTGGCATACAAAAGAGCTGAAAAAGCTGCTATATTAATGTCCAGCATGTCTCCAGTTCACTGAAGGGTTTTTTATAATGCATGGACGCAGCAGACAGGAATTATTAATGTATATATGCACGGAAACATCTTGACCTGACAATATTATTCGAAGCAGCGTTCAAAATATCGCGATCCCCAGCATTTTTTTTCTTGGTTGAATATTTAATAGTTATTGGACTGAAGTAAATTTGAGTGACATCCTTGATCTGCACGAGTGAGTGGTCTCATGGCAATCGCATTCAAATGTCAAACACTTTGGTCCTATTTATGTAAGACGTTGAATCTTGCGTTAGATTTGTGGCTGTGTGAAATTTTGCCATTCATGCGCCGTAGAGCAGATAAGGTTGTGGCCCCCTGCACCTTTCGATAAGTTCATAATTTCCCTTTCATTTCATTCATCTGCGTCAACTTTGACAGAAGATCCATATAGTAGCCACATGAAATGTAAAAATGTCCAGGCCTTCTAAGCGTGTCTCCCTACATCAACCGACTTTCTATAAGCCAACGTCGATGCCATTCTCTCTGAAACCCTCTTCACTGGATACATTTCCATGACCAAAGATTAAGCCTCCTCTTCGGGCAATGAAGTTGGCATTCTTGACCATGTCTTGCCACGGCATGCATCACTTGCCGGTGAATTTTTGACATTTAAGGCTATTCATGACGACTCCGGGTCATTTGGGTCTGGTCAGCTTGCCCGGCCTTTCAAGAGGCAGGTCAAGAAATAGTGAAGTTCGTGTGCCTGTCCACTTTGAGTCCACCGAGTAAATATTTGGATGTCAAATTCCATTTTTATCGACAACTTCTGGCGACATGGAACATGGTGTTCGCAACGCGTTCTTGCACTTAAAGTTGATTTTTTGCATGGTATGCATCCACTTATTCCTAACATAAACAGCACTTGAATTTGCAACAAATAGAGCCCAGTTCCATATTGTGACATAAAAGCAAATGCATGAGAGAAACCATTAAATGCAGACGTAAAGTGGATTACTGTCTTAAAGTCCAAACGTACTACCTAATTGGGGGAAATCAGGAAATTCTCCAAGAAAATTAGCACATAGGCCTACACGTTTATTATATACCTCACCCAAAAAAGTATTTTTGAAATGGTGTTACTACCCTGTTCAGAAGAGAAATTTGTAGACATCAGGGCTATTAATTGTAGATATCAAGAATATAAGATATTATCAAAAAGTGTTAAAAAATGAACTATTCTCACTGATTTTATAATATCTAGCTCAATCTGCAAAGCTGAAAAATCTTCTTGCGGTAAAAGCTCTTTCAAAAAGTATAAAAATACTAGCGGGTGTACCCGGCTTTGCCCGGGCTGTATAGTCGCCATTACCCGCCGAGTTTGGAGATCAGGAGTTAGATTTAGTTGTCCTTGTCTCCAAAAGATGAAGCTACATAATCTGGATACATCCTGGACGGGAGGGGGTGGGGGAACTGGTTTGACAGTATTATTTATTGCCCCGGGGAAAATGAAAAAGATTTATGGACTTGGAATTCCCCACGGAGTTAACGCGCTTGGGGGGAAGGGGGGGTTCCATGAGTGGCCAATGATATGAAGCGCAGGCCAGCCAGCCCGCCACGGAAAACCAAGATGGAGGCGTTTTGCCTTTCATATATATAGATGAAATAAAAAAGATAAAAAGGCAGAAACGAAATGGTGTGATTACCCTGTTCATAAATGAAGTTTGTAATCAGTGTTATTATTTGTAGATATCAAGAATATCAGATATTTAAAAATTGTAAAAAATTAACAATTGTCTCTGGGTTTTTGTCTAGCTCACCCTATAGAGATGCAAAATCCTCTTGCGGTAAAAAGCTCCTTCAAAAAGTTAAAAAATTTGTAATAAAAAAGATATTAAAAGGCAGAAACGAAATGGTGTTATTACTCTGTTCAGTTATTATTTGCAGATATGATGATTAACAGATAATATCAAAACGTGTTAAAAAGTAACACCTCTTTGGTTATAATGTCTGGATCACCCTGTAGAGCTGTAAAATAATCTTATTGTTATTGTTATTATTATAATAACTTATTTCAAAAATGTAAAAATATGAAATGAAAAAGATATAAAAAGGCAGAAACGAAATGGTGTTATTACCCTGTTCAGAAATGAAATTTAGTCTTCAGTGTTGTTATTTGTAGATATTAAGAATATCAGATATTGTCAAAAAAGTGTTAAAAATTAACAATTCTCTCTGGTTTTATATCTAGATCACCCTGTAGAGCTGTAAAATCATCTTATTTTTATTATCACTATTATAAAAACGTATTTCAAAAATGTAAAAATATGAGAAAAAAAAAGATATAAAAAGGCAGAAGCGAAATGGTGCTATTACCCTGTTCAGAAATGAAATTTGTAGTCATTAGTGTTATTATTTGCAGATATTAAGAACATCAGATATTGTCAAAATAGTTTTATATTTTAACAATTCTCTCTGATTTTATGGTTAGATCACCCTGTAGAGCTGCAAAATCCTCTTGCGGTAAAAGCTCCTTCAAAAAGTTTAAAATATGAAATAAAAAAGATATAAAAAGGCAGAAACGAAATTGTCGTTTATCCTCGACATACACTTATCGAGTTAATGATGTCGAAAATTTTCCCATTTGTAATAAGTGAATATTTTTATTGCAGATTGTTCACATTAAACAAGACTAGGGTTTTTGTCAGCGCATAACGACTCGGGGGTTTTATTCCCATGCAACGCTTCAATAAAATGCATTAGTTTCAATTCTCAGCAGGATTAGACTGCGATAGACTGCTTCATTTTCGGAAATAAAAAGATGGATTTATTTTCAACACCACGATTTCCAACCGAGCTTTCTGGATATTGGGCCAAATTTACATCGTCGTTTATTTCAAAGTTTAAAAATTGCATCTCAATTTATGCGTCATGGCTGTTTATTATCTTTGCATGGCAAGAGAAGGAGATCAAAATTGCCAGCAACTGCGAAATTAGTATAGCGATACAATCGCATGCAGCACGGTATTAATCTGATATCTGCTTTGATTTAAATACTGCCATCCACTTTACATATGCAAGCAGGAAATTGTAACATTTATCAGCGGCGCACTTTATGGATTCTTTGCATATAATTTCATTTTATAATCTAGTATATGGCCCCATATAGTAGCTAGTAAAGTCATTCGTCAAGTTAATGGCTACAGAGGCAAGAAAAAATACAATAAATGGGCTCATTTGAGATAAGCAGCTCTCCAAAATCAGCCAATTCCGTAGACATAGCGTGAGAGTCATTTTAACTGGAAAAAAAACTTCCAAACTTTTGGCAATAACGCTTTCTTACATATAAAACCCTAATAGATTTTAAAACCACCCCACTGCACGCAATTTATACGTACCATACCGCACCAGGAAATCCCTCAAACCTTGGCCCTATAAATCCCATAAACCAAGAACGGTTTTTTATGATGACGAATGCGAGGGGAAGGAACAGGGAAATTTAAACGTGATTAAATTGCCTATGTCTAACTTTCAGTATCAGCAAAAAATACGTTCTGTACTTTTGTGCAAAAGACACTAAATAAGGCTTCCAACTTGCCTCGCAGATTCAGCTTCCAATGGATTAATAAATGACAAATATCATGTAGTGATCAGCCAAAAATATATTAAGAAATTGATGTAGAACAAGAGACAACTTTAGCATTCTCTAAAATATATTGTTTGCATGAATTTCTGTGACAATAATGAATGCTGCCTCGATGTTGGCTTCAAAAAGCACCTCTGATCCAAATACATGTATAGTTGCATAATAATGATATGGAGTATAAGGTTGTCCATTCTTATTAAAAAAATGCGTCCTTACTTTTGTAAGCAAATTAACAAAAGGAGACATCTTCATGTGGTCTGAAACAATAACGAATTTTAACCCAACACACGACCAAGAAACACAAATCAAATTTATGAGCAACTTTTCGACGCCATGCGTCTTTATTAAATCCTGAAGTGAACGAGAAAATACAAATTATGTTAGTTAACTGACTAAACCATACATACTGTATATACGCGAAGTGCAATGTCTAAAATTCGATGAAATTTTGTTTCTGTTTGTTAACGTCATATTTTGCCAAGACTTCTGAACTTACCAGTTCAGACTAACAAATTTTGACGCCCCATGAGATTTTTTTTAACGAAGTTATTTACATTTCGGTTTGAACATAAATCTTGAGTGGAATGCTTTAGATGACCTAATAGTTGTATGGGTCAATTTTAATGCATTACAGTTGCATACATAAAAAATGCTGTGAAAAAATCCAAAACAGGATGTTTGAAAAGTTATAAAACTCCCCATGAAACATCGTGATTAGGGTAAATTATACACTATCTGCAATTAAAATATTTTTACAGCTATAAAAGTTAATTTAATTGAGTGATGTTTGGCATGGCTGACCATTCGTACTCAGTCGTCATCCTGTTAAAGTTGTTAATTTCATCGTAAAAATGAAATTAAAAACTTTGGTTCCCATGAAGTTTACGTTTTAATCGCAATAGTTATTTTTTGCTCTAATAACTCCATGAGGTTTTAATAAGTGAAATGTTACGCAGTTTTTTTAGTAATGGCCAGACCACGTTATAGTTAACTTGTTATAGCGTAATATACAGCGCTTATAATTTATTAACGCATACATTAGCATTAAAAAGACATTGCAGAAGCATTATTAGGCTGTTTTTGCTCTCTTATCCCCTCACAGCCATATTTTTAAAGCTTTTTTAGCACATTCTCTTAGAGATAAGCTGATGGGAAGGCATTTAGGAATTTTATGCTTTAGGAAGGCTTAATCATACCGTAATGCAGAAAGAACGTTGATAAACGTAATTCATGTACACATCGTTTAATTTCGTCAGTTTTTTAGAGCAGAAGACCTAATTTATAAACTTATAAACTCCTTTAAAAAGAAAATACATCACCCTCTGTTTTCATAAGTAGTTTTTATGCTTGTGAAACCACGTATTGCTTTGATTTATGGATCAGGGTTAAAGTCAAGAAGGCAATATATTTAGGGGATGTGTTCAAACAATGCATTTAGGGTACTCATATCGGAAAAAAAGCATTTGAAGATGTATGAGAATGAGTAATCGCATCGAGGTTCTAGTATTGATTAGAACATTGCAATGTATTTGGAAATACATTTTGTGTTATTAAAATTGATCTTGAAATGCATTTTCAAAATCTATCCTATATATAGTCAATGCATGCATGTGTAAACGAATTCTCGTCATATTACACTTCTACACGTATTCTCGTCATATTACACTTCTACACGTATTCTCGTCAATACACATCTAAGTGTATTATCGTCAGTGCATTTACATATTGGAACATTGCATTGCAAATTTTCAATATACATGCATACATGCAAAAGCATTATTGAAATGATCGTCTTTTCAGTGTGGGTAACAACTACCTTTGGGCTCATTTGGTATTATAGCATAAAGAGCAACACTTTTTCCTAATTTTTACTTAAAAACCATGAAATGTGATGCGAAAGCTGCATAAAAACCATTTTCAAGTTGAGATCACGACTCTGGTGCGCACATGAACAACAAGCCGAAATCTCCTCAGAAACTCGCTGAATCGTTTGCAATTGGTGTAAAAACGTTACGTTTAAGAAGACCTTAGTGCCTCTTTTTTCCCTCGCATTTCGCAGAAATGTGGAGCCCTAGCCAGCTCGTGGCGTGCTAAGTCAAGTGCACGCCATCGCCGCCACCCAAAGTGGCGTGAAGTGACATTAAATGGATGAAAGGATATGGGGAGAGGGATATAAATTGGCGAGAGCAACAAACCAGAGCACTTTAATATATGGGCCCCATTTGCCGGAATCGGTCTTTTTTAGGCCATTCGAAAAAGACAAATGGATGCGCAGATTGTGTATACTCAACACTGCGAAGACATAGGGTCCTGTTCCACCATTTTACTTTAATCAAAATATATTGGCCACTTCGAAAGTGGAACTGTAGCAGCCCATTCGTCGAGGCAAATTGAGTTAGTGCAACTTTTACACCCCGCATTTTACCCTTTTTAGCTTTTTGTCCAAACGGCGAAACGTTAAGCGTACCGAAAGGTTATAAACAATGGGCGCAATAACGCCGTCCATGGCTGCCCTGGTGGATAAATCGCGCTGCTACTTAGTATTAAACCTCGTGGCCTCCATTAACGCCCGGGCCATTTCGAGTGGAGCATTTTTACAAATGGCCTCCGTAAAAGCAGAAGAAGACGTCCGATTTCCGACAATTAAAGCGCGTGTTCAGCTGCCGTCCATGCACAGAGCAGCTCTTATCTGCAGTGAATAATGGCCAGGGGCATGCTACCCCTTTAGAAATCACGGTTTGCAAGAGCAAAGGAGCGCATTTGTCTTGCTTAAACAGCAATTAAATAACCTAATAAAGTGACCAGGGACGTGTAAATGATATGCCATATGCCAAAAATGCACGTGGTGGAGACATAAACGGGGCGAAAATGGCACTTCCTGCGCTGCCATTTGACAAGGGATGAGCGCCGAAGCAATAGGAACGAAAAGCCCCGGGCAATTAAACGGGATTTATAGCCAGGACTGACCTCACCCCAGCCAAAGACTGTATGTCATCGAGTCGCACGACGACGAGTCAGGCCAGTGAGAATGAAATTTGTCACCTGATGTATCCTACCATGCTAACTCGCAATTACCAAAGGTTTTAAGTTGAAGGCAATGGTTTGCTTGCGAGGAATATAAACCTTAATGGTTTGAACGCAGTTTTGTTATTTGCCAGACACCTTTAGAAGTAATCATAACGTCCAGGATGATGTTTCATTGCTGTGGCTTTTATAGCTCTTGCACAAAATAATCATCTGCAAGATGAGTACACTGCATCTGACTATCATTTCGAAGCATATGGCTGACCATGCATGAGAACATAAAGGGACAGGCATATGTCAGGGTTTATGGAATATCATCCATATGGTAGCAGTTAGGTAAAATTTTCTGTCACGGATGAATAGGAAGTGACCGGTAAGGATTCCAGAAAGCATATCGAAAGTGACATATTACACGTCACATTCTCGGTTTGTGATGTGATGTGAATGAGGTGAAAACTCGTAACATGAAGTTGTGCAGCGTCGTAAAATTAGGATAATGTCCTTTTTGTGACTTATAATTACCATTTCTAATTTTGCAAAGTTACATTTAACATTTGTGATATGAAAAAATGTAGGCAATCATGCATTGCAAGAATGCAAGACAGAAAAGCTCGCTTAATAATCTTGGATTTCCGTGTATTACCGTACGTGTTCCAAAAAAATCATAGAACTATTAATGTATAGAAACCTAAAGGAAAGAAACAAAGAACAATAATGGAAAGGTTCTTAATTATTAATAAAATTTAAAGAGTAATGGGGGGGTCACGTGTAACTTATCACTCAGTTCTAACTTCAAACTAGTTCGTTCGTTAAACATTGGAGGTAGGCGTACTTAGAAGGTTCGCAGATCGCACTTTGGGAGTCGAGAAGTCACAGGTAAAAAATTAAGGCTTTAGAAATTAAAGCTAATGAAGATTACTATATTGGCTGCAAAAAATAGCGATACCATTGAATGGTATAGTTGATAATGAACATGTTATTTCACGACTGCCAAAGTGCGATCTTCGAAGCTTTTGTCTGAGCACCCGTATAATGACAGTATGGTCAGTATCTCGTGTATTTAAACCAAGGCCGAGAAGAAAAATGTCTAATCATTGTCAGTTCCCTTGATATTACAAACGATAACAGCAATTTGCATGACCAAAATGGAAGTGTCATATTCAAGGGGTCGGCACCCTTTTGAGACGGAAGAGCCAAAAGTTACAATTTACAAAGTTTCCCAGTAAGAGCCACTAACAGTTTTGTTTCAATATTATGGTATTTGATTAAGATGGAACTGGAGAGCCGCATCTTGACATCGAAAGAGCCGCGGGTTGCCGACCCCTAACACATTATGAACATCGATCACAAGAAACTTGCACATAAATGCTTGAATAATCGTTTTGAATTTGTTAAGTGCAAAATAAAAACATGTAAAAATAAACTATTTCAAGGCAAAAATTGTGCTGTTGATGATAAAATTGTCCCCCGAATTGTCCTTTTGAAAAAAAAAAATAGTAATCTTAGTGTTCATAAAGCCTCATTAAAAAGTTTTAGTGAAGACCAGCTTGAAACGCTATATGATGATTAATATTAGGAGTGAAAAACATGACGGAAGCGTGTCTATGAAAACTCATCGGGTTTTCCGCTCCACCGAAGCAAAGTTGACAACTGACGAGGAACGATTAACAAAGGACCCCCGGCTTAGCACAAATGAAAATGGATCGAAAAATACGAATCTCGGTTTTGTCCATAGATCTGATTGTCGAAATCCCCTATTTAACCCTCTATAGTATATCACGGGCAAGAGCACTTGCCAATCAACGCAAGATTGATACGACTCACGCCAGGCGCAGCCATAGAGATAAAATATGATGGAGCTCCGTTAGAGCCAGAGCCACCGAGGGATTATGACCTAACCAATCATTAGGCCAATCGATATGACAGAGACCCAGTAATAGCGAGCAACAAAAAAATATGGCACTTCTGGCAACTGCAAGCCAAAAAATATTCAGCTCGGTATATAGAATAGCTTCCGAAGATCAATATTCCTATATGCCCTCTAGAGATAAAAAGGTTCTACATCGGCGACATGACATCTTGACCAACTGTTTCTTGAAGCAATAAAAAGAAATTGAATTTGCCCCTTTTTTTTGGTTATCAACCCTCAAAGAGTGGTAATTAGCTGATATCCTCTTATAGAAATGCATACTTTTCAAACTTTCATTTACTATAGTGTTATCATAACTTTCTTTAAATGGTATTAGCATGATAACTTTCATTCAATAGAAATAGCGTGACAACTTTCATCATCTAGCATTAGCATGGTAATTTTCATCATCTGATATTCTCTTGGTATTGTCCTGGTTACTTTCATTGTCTAGTAATAGCATGGTAACTTTTATTATGTACAGTAATAGCACAGTACCTTTCATTATATACTACTGTCATGGTAACTTTCATTATCATGTATTATCATGGTAACTTTCATAAACTAGCATTAGCACGGTAACTTTCCTCATCTGGTATTAGCACGGTAACTTTCATCCTTTAGTATTACCATAGTAACTTTGATCACCAATAGTATTAACATGGTACCTTCATCATTAAGTATCACAGTAATAACTTTCATTATCCATAATTACCGTCGATTTACCGATTATGTTTCATTAATTCTTCAATTTACTATAATGCCTTAACCACATCCATTCAGAAAATGCATTTGAGAGACCAAGATATGGAACAGTAAATTAGAAATAAACCTCAAAAACAACGAAATGCTAAGATATTATTAATGAAACAATTGAACGCTTCGAGAATAATAAACATAAATTAGTAACGCACGAATTTTTTAGGCTTACATTGTAATTTGGGTTTTCCCAGATGAATTGATGAATTGATGAATTTGATGAATTGCTTCTGTGACATATTACATGACCAAATGCAGTTAGGTTAATCCAAACCATGGCCTGATAAATCCACCTCATAAGGACATCACTAGGCACATCCTTTCCAGCATTGAACATCTTGCCAACCTATAAGAAATAAAAACCAGGTTTTATACTAACGTATAAATCAATTGCAGCCACGAATCATAGAATGGTTGAACAGTGATGGATTTCGGTCAAATAAATTTTCTACGAAAAAAAATCTTGGAAAGATTGACGATGGGCACCTCAGACCAACGACAATTTCAAACCTTCATGCAATTTATTCTCTCTCAAATTTTGGAATATGAACCAAAACATGACAATAAAAATGTCATAGTTGCGTAGGGTGATTCTCATAACACTTCACCCTTACAACCCATCCTCTGCCTTTGAAGCAGAGTGCATTGGCGACGAAAAACACATCTTCACACTTATAGAAACAATTCTCTGTCTCGTAGCGAGGGATATAGTCACGTGTGTTACCAGAAATACCCCCATATAGACGTCTTCTCCCTAAAATGTTCATTACTTTTTGTCGTCAACGACTATTAGATCTAGTGTAGCAATCATATCATCATCAGAAAGCATCCCTCTCCTCCTCCCCTTATTCATTTAAATATAAAAGCCAGATAAAAAGCTCATTTGTTCCTCAATATTGAGATATGACATCATTCTCGCGCACCAATGTACACGTCTTCAATCACCTAGTAATCAAGAATATGCAAATGGAAATTTACACGAGAGATTACACCGACATCACAATATCAATGAAGCGTATTACGAAAATGGGGACTTTACATTTCCATCACACCAACGGCATTTGCAGTTTTTATATCGGGGCGAAGGCAACCTATCGCGATAAGTATACTATTCGATGTCTCAAATTATATACGTGTATATAAAAAAAGAATCTGCCGCACTTGCTTATATTGGAAAGAAGATCGACCCAGCTGACACGCAGTAAGTACATTAGATCTAGCAATTGTTGCAATCATGTAGTTCTGAAATGTCGAAAGGATGTATCGAAGATTATATTTTCATACATACGCATGAATTGATAGAAAATATATATAGAGTATATGCATGTATGCTTTCTCTTAAGCGGTTAAGAATGGCATTGCCTGCCAGTGCCACCAACAACGACATGCACAAAATATGACATTACATCAACAATTCCTTTTACGATTTGTTCAAAAGAATGGTATAATTAAGTGATGGATTTTCTAATGACTAACATGTCGAATTTATACTTATTTTTAATGATTTTATGTTCATTGTATTTGATGCAATACCGTGTTTTGTTGTCGCCATGTGGGACGTCTGACATAGAGTCCCACCTCCCACCCCTTCCCCTTCCCCTTCTCAAAAGCGTACAAATCTGGACAATATCTTCTTTGAAAAATTTTGGAAATGGAAAATTTTTGAAAATAAATTTGCATTTTTTTTTAAATCGCAAATTTAAAACATAAATAATCGCAAAATTGGATATAAAATTGTCAAAGATATAACAAGGACACTTTTTGGAGAAAAAAAAAATGGCAAATTTTTGAAATAAAATTCGCACATGTAGGAATGGACATTCCAATGCATGTGAGAATGGAATGTCGCCAAAATTTAGCAAATTTACATCGAAAATAAAATTTCGTTTGCTTTTTGGCGCCTCCCTATTCTCGATTTCTGATAGTATGAACTAATTTTCAAGATTAAAACGAATGAATTTTCGAGTCCCGCAGCATTATAACGGGGAATTTTCCCGATAAAGTTGCAGGACCTTTCCATTCATATATACGAGAGGTAGAATTCCATTTAATAAACGAAACTATTTATTGTTTAAATTATGTTTTTCTGACTTCTAAAATTACGAACTACGGTTTACACGATGTGAGCCTGGAAATCTGTATTAAAAAATGTTGTCCAAAATAAAAACCCAATTAATGTAAATATTATGTAAATCATTCTACTCCGGCTCAACGTTTTGTCGTATCTCGACTTCATTTTGGAATAAAACTTCGGTCGTGATTGGAAATCTCGCTGTAGTTTTACGCAGGATATGCAAAATATCTTTTTAATTTTTATAATTAGAACAAGCTGATCATGACTCTTGTTTGCAGTTGCATTTTAATATCTATTTTCATAATACTAACAAAATTACGGCCATATATATAAAGAACTCTTTTAACCCTGGCTTATTCTTGTGCATGGCCAAAATTGAGTAAATCAATCAGCGTTAAATATATAGAAAATAAATATGCAATTCGAATGGAAGAATCAAATTGCATTTTCGATATAGAGGCAATTAAGGAACTTCATGTATATGGATACTTCTATTACAAGCCGATAGCATTTGAGCTCAATATTTCCCTGCTTTCTAAATCAGTCATGATATATCGCTGGAAATAAAAATATGTTGACAGTTTAGATCCACTTATGACACTGGATATGAAGGACTGCAGACGTAATTTATACCTGTAATGTCAAACTATAGCGAAGTTGCCAAACCTTATTTAATGACAATTTTGTAAGGCAATACCACGCACTCCCATCCTGGCGCACCAACACATAAAACACATTAAAAACCGTATAAATCTGAAGAAATGTAACAAAGAAAGACTTTCGAGTGATAAATTGTTGACATTAACTTGACAAATCGACGTCTGTAGAATTGTTATCGAGGAAAGTATAACTTTAAAGCTTTTCATGATGGATTAAGTGTCGGCCAAACTGAGAAGCGATCCACTTTATACTTTCATTAATGTTGTGTAGAATGTCACAAGTAAGCGTGTCAAAATTTGATATTGGAAAAGAAACGCTTATATGCCCTTAAATCTATATTTATACAAGTATAGTGCACCGTATAAGAGATTGCTGAACTATATTACGAAGAAAGCAATCAGAAAACAGAAATTAGGCCAAAAAATGTTATGTAAAAATAAGAAAGCATGAGTATTTTTTTAAATTTTGAATCCTAATGCATGCACTTTCCACCATTTCCTCAAATTTCGTTATTCATAGCGTAATTACGTTTTTTTAGCATCCCCTTTCCCTTTCTTTTGGCATATTCCCCCAACATAACATATTTCCATACTTCTAGGTTATTTTTTCCTATGTTTCATTTATTCAAGAGTAACCTCAGTGCCCCAAACTTTGACAAAATTCTACGAGGGGGTGTTCATTAAGTTTCCGCAAGCATTAAAAAAACAAAAAAAAAACACGGCTGTATGAATTTTAATGAATTTTGTTGAAAAACGTTATCCATCATTCTTGAACATACGGTACCGGTATTTCAACATTAAAACATTTATTTGAAAAATATTGCACGTGCTTAAAATTCGAAAGCAAAGATAGACTTCGAGGAGATAGTGGCTCAGCAGCTGTCTGTTGTTCGTTTTTTTTTAACTTTTCAAGGCAATTCAGAAGTAGAA
>JAQGBX010000800.1:0-30523 GCA_034698745.1 Megaphyllum sjaelandicum
GGGGCTTTTCCGCTATACACTGAAGCATTGCAGTACAACCAAAAGTCATTTTCTAAGGGGCAATAAATTGATGAATACCTGGTACTCAAAAGTACCGTCAGGCTCGAAAGGGTTAAAAATCCACCAACCAATCAGTGCATTATATATCTACAGTAATGAAAAGTTCAGTTTTGTACATGCACTGTTAAACAGTACATGTGAATATCCATCGAATTTTAAATATACATACAGTATACATGTACAGTACGTTAAATACTACATGTACCTAATCCTCTTCAATGCTATTTTTTTCTTCTTATAGAGTGGGAGCACAGTGATACGGTAGGTGTGAAAATCAGTATCGCCTAGTGGTAAGGGTTTGCAATACCACTACGCGACACTCATTCGAAAAAAGTGTTCAAGAACACTTAAATATTACTGTGCTCCCACCGATAGGCTCTACCTCGTTCTACCTGTATGTACAGGTAGATCGATACTTAACAATCTCTCTACTGAATAATTGCAGTATTCTGAAAAATTCATTGTAGCATATTAGTTTTGTCCCGCATTTAATGTTAAATTTTAAGACAAGACAGGACTTAATGTAGGTTATTAATACATACTGTAATGTACATGTACATTATTAAAATTTGTTGCCAATTTCTTAATTGCATTGATATGTATGCAGTATATTATAATAGCCAGATTATTAGTCCTGCTTGTTACTATATTATTTTAAGAACCTCTGTAGATCAGTTGACAGTATACTGCTTAAAATATGTAATTGCTACATTGAATATAAAATTAATTGTCTTTTAATGTCAAGCCATTTTATCAATAAACGCTTGTGATGTGGGCAGAAATTAACGTCCCCGTTCTTCGTTTTTCAAATGAGAGTACTCAGTTTCAAATTTCGTATTTCAGTATTCAGTCTGTTCCCTTTCCTATACTTAAAATTGCTATTATATTAATTTAGAAAAATACTGCCTTTAAAAGCTTACTGCATTAACCTACAGAACTTATATCGATTAATTTCGTTTTAAATTACTGTATTATTGCAGCAACATTCACGCAAAATGTATGTGATCGATGTGCTTTCAAAAGGCCCAGCTTTGATGACGTTATCATAAAGGGTGGGGATGGCGACAATTTAAATAAACGAAATAGAAAATCTAATAAAGTCTACCTAAACACGTGGCGTAGATGTTTCATCAAAGACAAGTTCATTTAATGCAAGCTTGTATAGAAAATGTGCATGAAAATCAATTGTAAATCGTTAAAGATATGACTTATAATCCATTAGAGATATATGGAGAATTTCAGAAAAAATAATTGAGTATAAATCCAGTCCTTTGCAATTGACAATATTATTCCGACCCTTATACAGTATAGTAAAGAAGGTAAAATTTCCAATTAACTTTCATTTAAGGAAGTTTTTCTAAGCGCCCTTTGAATGACTTATTCGGATAATTTCGAAACACGATTGAATTAATGCTTCAATGGCTCCGGAACTGCTCACGTTGTTTCATAAATAGGTTTCTGATCAATGTGTCTGGCGTCAACTAGAGATCCTACATGTATACTGTACATGTATATTATATACAGGATCTCTAGCGTGAAGTAGAGGGCCTAGCGTGAAGGACGATAAAGCGCCATCTGTTATCGTTTTGGTTAACCTTCTTAGAGATGCCATGCAGAACCTTCGCGCCACATCAAGAGTTTGTACCGGTATCTACATGTAGGTCAAGATCAGTTTGTCTGATGGCCTAAACTCAGGTTCATGGGGTTGTAGCAAAGCGTGCAATAATCGAACCGGACAGACGTACCCGATCGGCATTGATTCCTTCTTGTTCGACAGTTGTGCACATGCGGTAATAAACTTACGAAGCAATGCTTCGATTAACCGCAGTCCTTCACCGCACGAACATCTGCGATGATGAACATAACAAGAACATTATTATTTATTATTACCCGTTTAGTCGTGACCGACCCTCGGAGACTTCACACGCCATCTTGCATATCGTGTACTAACGTTTTGCTTTAAATGTAATGTCCAATTTCAAATACGAAGTTGCTGTCGTACTGAGACTATAGTTTCAATTATGGGCTGTAATCCGAAATTTGACCCAATTTAGCATTGCAATGAGGTGTAATTGACGCCATCTTGTCATTAGGGTGTTTACGTGCAAGTATATAGTTGTGTTCTGTACTTCTTCAGCATTGGTGTATACATACTTCCGGATAATTACCTGGAAATAATGATTAGCTTATTTTATGCGTATGTATTAGATCCTGCCCGAATCTTTTTTTTTCTGATAGATTTTTAACAGTTATTGCAGGCAACGTGAGCTTTTATTGAACTTGTGCCATTTTTGTACATGATATCAAGCGACAAAATCTTTTACATTTCCTGTTATTTGGATTTTGCCTTCGAAAAAAGGCTTTCTTTAAAAAGTTCCTTATTGTTATTCTCGGGAAATCTTCACGGCGTTATTTATAAAGTCTTAATATATATTATGCAGCTTTAATCTGCGAATGTCACGCTTTTGATATTGTACTTTCACGATTGCCAGTAGCTGATCATTTCCTGCAAGCCAATTTTGGCTTTGGGTTTTCCACTTTTTTTTCACACGCATGAATATATGCAGCTTGGTCTAGTATAATTAATCCTAACCATGTACGGTACATACTGTATGCAAGACCCTGTTCTTCAATGACCACAGCATTGTAACATATACAGGTACATCACAATACGTATTGATTATTGGATTGTGTATGCACGTTTTAATTGGTTGTTTGAATACGCGTGAGATTCACGGGCCAATTGATAACAAGTTACTTTTTATTTGAACACTATGTGAAAAACTAATATCAATCGTTGGGTTAGAATAGATGTCACTGCAGTGAAAATTTGAACGAAATGCGCATTTAACTTACATTAAGCTTTTTAATGGTATTCTCTACATCATTCTATACTGCATGTAAATGCATTTTTCAAGTATTTTTTAAGTTTATTTTTTAACACAAACGTTTTTTACAATGTTATTAAATGTCATTCAAAATGTTAATACAATTAATGTTATTTACTTATAATACATTAGATTTCTGAAACAATTGATTTTATTTTGAACATATGCATTATGCGATAATTAAAAATATCTAATTAAAATGCAAATTGAAATCTTTAATCCTCAAACGTTATGTAAAACCTGCAGCCATCCACATCTATATTGAAATATTAACAAACTTGTATTATATATTTTGCAATCAGCGCCCCCTCGTAAGCGTTGAGAAGCTCGCGCGCGAACGAGCATGCGCACTGCACAGACATTATTTTAATGGCTTTCTGTAATGAGTTTTTGGTAAAATATTTTTGCTATTTTTGGCCCATTGGGTTTGGCCTATTTTCCATTATTTCCAGTCTCATAATTTAAGTTTTTCGGTTTTTTTTTATCGTTTTACTTTTGGGCGTTTACATAAATTTGATTTAGAACGGGAGTGATGGGGGCTGGTAATAATTTTTGGATCTGATTAGATCGCATTTATACGGCGCGTTTGTGCACTTATGCAAATTTCGTTGGTAATTTTGCATATTGATGGAATATCTTCTTCCGAGTTTTTTTTTATTTATTTTTTATTTGTTTTACTTTTTTTTCCTCCTTTTCCCTTTTATTTTCTCTCCATCTCTCTTTCTCTCGACTAATCTCTCGCTGTTTTTCCCATGCGGCGTAAAATGCATTTTTATGCATGCATATGTTAATGACAAGTGAGTTAGTGGAGTTATTATTCATGAATTCATCGTGACAGGAGGGAGATCGAATCCCTTATTTTTTATTTAAAACAACTTGCCCGAGTCTCCCCGAAATTGAAAGTGGATTCCACCATTCATTAAACCTTCATTGGAGCGGTTTTTAGGAAATTTTATTCATTAGGCCTATTATTATGAGGTTTTTTCCCCCGTTCATGAATTAGTCCTGTCTGGTTGCACTGCCAATAATTATTATTACTCTAAATTCTTATTGGACGCCATCATGGCGCTTCGCCCTCTATGCCTTTTTGTGTGGAATTTTTTTTATTCCCTTTTTTTTTTCATTTTATTTTGCTAAAGATGAGTAAATCTATTATGCCGCTTTCATGGATCTCGCCAGCCATCTTTTTATGCATTTTTCCTGTTTTCTTTTACATGTTTCCTAATTCGTTTTCGAGCTGACGTATATAGGGTTCTGGAAATTAATTAAATTCGTGCCCACATTTTATTGGCAATAATACATAATACATGTACAAGAAACTGAGTTATCAATCAGTTGAAATGAACTTTAAGAGAGCATGCATGCGTATATGCGCTTGTGACGTTTTTATGCCTACGTTTCAGGCATATGCTGTGCATATATGTTTCGGATTATCGGATAGATGCATTATGGCGAAAAGGTTAGCGCTGTTTAGTTAGAATTTGATCGTTTTGGTTTTGCTCTATACAGTTAGGTCGTGTATTAAGAAATAACTTGTTATATACAAATGTGTAGGCTATACAGTAAACGCAAGATCCAAATGATGAAATTTTCGAAGCCTAAATGTCCTTGATTGCGGACCGTGGTTATTACCCATCGTTTAGGTCAGCAGCTGTTTTGGGCAGCTTGAATTTTTCACATAAAAAACTACCTTACCAAATACTATAAAAGTCGGAATTCGAAGTAGGGTGCATCGTGTGCATGCAACTATAATCAACGGGAATGCGATTTTTATTTATTTTCATAAGAAGTTCAGTCATAAAACCTTTTATTGTCTTATGGGCTGCGAACCATTAGCAAGGACTTGGCATTTACCCACGCCGGCATCTAGCGCAACTTTCCTTCTTTGACCTCATCGAATCGAAAATCAAAAGTGTGATGTAACGCATTTTCCAAACTAAAATGATATCGTATACGTTCAGAATTATATTTCAGATTGCTCAGAACGTGCAATACTGAACAATACCCACTTCGACAAGAAGTGATTAATTTTGATTAGACAGAAAAACTTCATGTTGGCTGTTGAGAAAATGAAAATACATGAAATCTATTATGTATATAGCATATGTTTAAACGTTAAATAAACTTAAAATCGATGAGATATTTTGTGGCATTGATTATTACAGGGTGGCCACAGGTCAGGGAAAATAAGTGGTCAGGGAAGTCATGGAAATGTCAGGGAAATTTGTGAGTGGTCAGGGAAAGTTCCCCAAATTAAAGAAAAAGGCTATCCATGCACTCAAGTCTGCTAGCATCTCCATCCCCAATCCACTTTAGCTAAACTTGTAACAAAATCTAGTGTTTTGCCAAGCTTCTCATTGCAATTGTTATTTTATTTAGGACAAAAAAATTGATATGCATTAATGAGTAAGTTTTAGTCAGGGAATTTTGGATTTTTGTCAGGGAAAAGTCAGGGAAATTTAAAATAAAATTATTGTTGCCACACTGTTATTAGTAAAATAATAACGGGATTGATAAATGCAGGTGTACATGTATAACTTAAAAACACCAGTTCCCAAAAAAAAAATTCCATGCAGGTTGTGAAAATTATTTTTATAGAAAATAAACATGCTATAGATTAACTGAAACTTAACAACATGTATAAGGTTATTACAAAATAATCATCGGGTTTTAAAAAGAAATATTTTGGAAAGTATTACAGGTACAATAGTAAATGGGACATGAAGAGAAAGTGAAAATGTCCGAGATTTAATCATGCCATCATAAATGTTCAATGTGATCGAGATCCTCGCTTCTCATATGACACACGTCTACTCGGTAGTCTAGTTCGGTCCATACACAATGAAGTGTGTCCCTATCAATGCTATTCGTGCACTCGAGCACACAAAACGCTTTCTGCTGCATAGTCGCCATTTTGTATACTGAATTCGTGCTGCCCCCTGGGCGTTTAAAGCAAAGTTTGCAAAAGCGCATTATAAACTTGAACTTTTCCCCTTTCTTTTTGTGTGACATTTACAGTACTATTTTATCTGTAATACTTACCGAAATGTATATTTTTAAAGCCTGATGATTCTTTTGTAATAACATGTAGGCTATGTCTAAAGCATGCTAGCCTAAAATGTAAACATTTATTTTGGAAATCCGATCAGTCTTAAACAGTACACGGCATATTTGATATAACATATTTTATTGTATATTGATCTAATTTTTTATTATTTTGTAACTCGTGCCACATTGCAAATAAAGTACGCCTTTGGGGATATTTCGAAGATAGTTTTACACATAAAATTCAATATTTTCCGTAATTTTATATACGGTTAACGAAATAAAAAATCTTCCTAGTATACGCGTTAAATTTCAATTAATAAAGTTATACCCTTACGCATTGACCGCCAGAGGTCGCTTCATGAAATTACAGCAAAGTTTTAATAATTAACGCGTGGGGAACTTAAAAAAGCTGCGAAATGTCGTATGCCTATAGGAATTTCCCTTCGACATCTATAGAAAATAAGTTTCATCGAACGATTAATTTTTAATTTTACTACGAAGACTGCAGCAACACCATTGCGAGGAACACTGTACAAACCGCAATGGCGCTGTGGCATTTGTCCATCGCTCGAACGTGGATAATGCGTGGTGACAGCCGGTAGATGGCGGCTCGTTCGTCAGGGTGACACGTCGTTCTTCATCGGCCATGGAATTTGTACCCCTTTGAACACGTCGGTGCATGCGGCAATCCATCATGTATAAAAATGTGTTCTACTCGCTATTTCTGGCTGCTTGTCTTTTGCAAAGTCAACTGGATTCGGCAACAATGTTGTTGTCTTCGGTGCCGATGTTGTTGCGGGGGAAAAGAGGCGACACATTGTTGCGTCTCGGAAATTATTTCTTTTCCTTATTTCTCGTTTTTTTGGAGGTCGTGTGTTTGCAGTTGCGAAAAGCACCGTAGAACGATGTAATTATCTCGTAACATCGTCGCAATTAAATTCCTGAGTGACAGAAATGAAGAATGGAGCTACCCCGCGCTGGTCTCTCCAGTGAGGGATGATGGCACACACACCCGTTTTTTACCCTCGTGCTTTCTAATTGGCCGCTGGCTACCTGGGAATGTGCGGGACACCTTCGCAAATGGATGCTGGTTATAGGCAGTTTCCAGTACTGGGTAGGATACCCGAAATTAGGCCCGTTTTTGCATTGTGCCGCATAATTTTGCACCGTATAAATAGATGTAAATTACAGTCTTTGCAGTTTTCTGTCCAGTTAATGACCACAACAAGGGCTGTATGCACGTTGATCTTATATACCACGCGTTGGCGTTTATGTTTAAAAACTGGGAACCTCCATCGATGGACGAAAGGTGTTCTTTCTTGCCTTCGATGGAGTTTGCACGAGTGAAAACGTTTTAAAATCTGTCCATGAAATAACGCGAACTGATCCATCGTAAATATTTCGAGAGAAAATAAGATATTGAGTAACGTAAAAGTTGCAAAACTTATTGGATAATCTAAAAACAAGATGAGGCTTCTTTTTACTTTTGCCTATACGAAATCAAACTAAGTGATGCAATTATTTCGAAAAATTTCAATTCGAAACAAGATTTATTGTTTGCTTATCGTGGATACAAACGTAAAACATGCTACATCTTTTGTACATCTCGAATCAAAAATAGAATCTTGTTTTTAGCTAAAATTTGGTTAAATAGATGCAGTATTTCGCTATAGTTCATGGACGAGGAAAACGTGAAATCTCATCTTGTTTTAAGATGAGCTTTAGACGAAACCTCCATCAGGATTGGTCTAAGCAATCCAAAGTAGTATATTAACGGAACGTCGATCTGCAGTTTAGATAACCACACACCGAAGCAAAAAAGTAAAAATAAAAATCACGAATACCAACCTCAGCTTCTGTATATAGCTTGAAATTAAAATTAATATTCCAAAACTATGCATTTTAAATGGATTCGATGAGTTTTTTTGCATTTATGACGGATGCATCTGGAAATGGCGTTTATCATAATGCCTCTCATTTCCGGTATTCGCCAAGAATATTTATCCAGAAAACTAATTAACTTTTCAAAATTAATATTTGTGCGATACATATATCGAATTCCGTATTCAAAAATAGCTTCGAACGAACTGTATTTGCTTTAACTTTGAAATTAGCTTCAAGTGCAGCGTAATTGCACGTTTAACGATTCTATAGCTTAAATCAATAATTTGAGCTTCATCAAATTTAGCTCGAAATAAAACTCTGCAGTTGCACATTTGGATAACGGGGTGATTGAAAAGCAAATTTAAAATAAGCTTTTAAAAGTGGCATAGCTAGTGTTTCCAAAACATTCTGATTTCTAAATAATTCTGGGAAACATGACTTTGTGTCAGGTTTCTTCCACTATACTCCGACTTTGAATGCAAGATACTTACCATATTTTTTACTTGTTTCAGATTATCAGCCATGTACCATCCAACAAATAGGCCATCTTTCAAAGCGTGTTACGAGTTGGAAACGTGAGTTTAAATATCTTATATACCCTATCTACGCAATTGAACTATCTTTTGAAAAACCTTGATCTCGAGCTTTACGAATCAAATTTAGCGTAAAAATGTTTAATGCACCACCCCGGAATTGATGTTATACTTATTAAAATTGCTAATGCTCGCATTGTCATCGTACAACTATTTGGTATTTTTCCAATGTTCGTGTTCTGCCAAAGGAGAGGATCTGCATATTGTTTGCATCTTTATTTTCGAAAAATCATCAAGAAGTGTAAACATTTTCATGGAAAATAAGCTCGAATGTGCGTATTTAAGCTCGCGTCTCTCCAATTTCGCAACGTGTTTGGAAACTTGGCTCCTTAACATTAGCATAGAAAGACAAACATTGCGCAAAACTGCGAGTCGAGATGTCCCTGGTTTTTTCCCCATTCTTATTTTTATTTCCACTTTTCTTTTCACGGTATTTTTAGAATTAATCGCCAAAAATGATAATAATGAAAAATAATGAGCAGGGAACAAACAATGAAGCGAACGGTCGCTAAACAGACGGCGTCATTTAGCTAACTGTCTGCAAGGGGTCAATAAGGCGTTAAGCACGCTTGCCCCGTCTCGCGTTTTGACTACAATTTTCGTCGCCTGCTAGTATACCGGCTAGAAATATTGTTCAAAAAATTACGACCATTATTATTATTTTCAAATAAAATAATCTCCATTGTGGCGGAGGCGCTGCTTACCACCTGCCAGAGATGACAGCTGGGGGACACCGACCATTGGCGGAAAAAAAAGCTCACGGTCGACACCCTCTAGGTCGAAACACTGGACTTAAAAAGTATTTTCCATTGACTAAAGGGGTCACGGAGTTACTTTCGGATGATTGTTTTTCATCTACTATTCCGTGAAAATAAAATGGCGGTAATTGGATTAGAAAGGAACTGGTCATCGAATTTACCTGAATTAAAAACGTTTTCGAATCAATAAAAGCTGTTATTGATTACCTGGTCGCTAGCTATGTTTTTTCGAACTCCCTTTCGGAGGGAATTTTAGACCCCTAGCTCACTCGGGAACATAATGCGCGTTCCAAAAATCTTGTTCGCTATTTGAATGTTCGTTTATTGAATATGACTTTGCAATTGCAATTAGTGCAAAAATAATGAATGCGATTCTGGCCCCATTTCTGATACAATTATTCCAAAGATTGTTCAGGTGTTGCGCAAGTCGTCGCATGATTCTTAGATGGTGTTTTCTCAACTTTCTTAAGAATAACGAGACTATCTAAACACGGCCAGTTTATCCTTGCTTTATCCTTATGTAAATTCACCCAACATGCGATGCATACTCTACTTTCTTGAAAAAAATGGTCAGTGGTAGCCGAATGTAACCTTTTTTTATTTGGATCATAGAGTTAGCTTTTTTGGTAAAGTTCGTCAAAGTGTGTTATCCACACTATGATAAATTACATGTACGGTATAATAAGCATTGATCACTATAACATCGTGTAAAAAATTGATGAAAACATGTTTACAGTAAAAAAAACGCCCTTAAACTTTCAACTCAAAAACGTAGAACCCGGCAGTGACATTAAACAGTTCGAAATGTTCGTAAATGCAGGTAATATATCGTTGTCCATAAGTTGAGAAGGGGTCATGCGACCTGTTGGTACGTTGAACGCTAGTAAGTACGTCGGACAGTCCAAGTACAGTAGAACCTCCTAAGTTGACCACCTCCGTATGTTGACCAAATTTTCATACACTGGTTGGTCACCATGCACGTTAATTTATGGGGGATGGACCTCCATATCCTTTTTGTTTCCGCCTTTGGGTGGTCAACTTACGGAGGTTCTACTGTATATAAGAACGAATTTGACCCTGGGATAAGTGAAATTGCCGTTTGTGTGCGGTCCTTGTGAGTGGGCCAATGCGCCTCTGAGACGTTTTGGGCACCCCGTGCAAGTTTCTTAGCTGGCTTCTTTTCCGATGTTAATTGGCTACTTTGTATTCAAGGTGTCTCGCCGTTTTCCTCGCGTTTTGCCGAGCAGATAGCGCCTCCTATCGACATTATAAATAGCAGCGCAAAAAAGATATAAATAAGCCCGAGGAGTTCCCCCGGTGTGGATTTTTCGCCAGGGGAAGCGAGGAGTATGAGATTTTTCGCAGCTACTCAGGTGTGGATTCTGCGAAATTAAAAATGATTGCGCGCGGTAATCGGCGTGAGTACAGTAGGTAGGAATAAGTTGCGCATGCACACAAATCGAGATGTCTCGTACATTGTGCTGCTTGCCCGAAAGGTCATTAGCCAATATCTCAGAAGATACCAGATAGAGAGATTTAGCTGGAAAGGGTAAATATTAAAATATTATCGGTCATAACTCATAATCCGTTTCAGTGTCAAAAGAATGGCTTTGCGCACTATGTATGCGTACGGGGCTGATCTCGATTCGGAATTTAAAATCCGTAGGCTTTTATGTTGTATACACAAATCAAATGTGTGTACTCGCTATCGGTGCATAAACTGCGTACGTGTCTGCTTTACTATAGGGCGAGTTTCTATGGCAGACTTGGACCTCGGATTTAGGACAATGCACGAATAACGGCGTGCATTTCTGAAAATGGTCTTTCTAAAATCTTTGATTTCCATCATATTTATATCTGGAAATGCACCTTAAGTTCGCAATTTGCGTCGCCATGGCCAACGAGTATTGTATGCGTGTAGTGTATATACCAATAATAGAAATATCGTTTTAGATTTGATGGACTTTTAAGATATATTTTATACCATTTTATCGTGGTTTTCAAACATCATTGTTAACGAGCTATTGAGTTTATAATTCTGTTTATTCATGTGTAAAATATCTTCCCAGTATACTTGCACATGCATGGGGGGTAATGATCTTTCAACTCATCTTTAAGTAAATAGATGGCGCCAGCGAATGGGCCATTCCAATCTTTGCTTAATTAACTATTTCTATTATCAGTGCTTAGCCATTAATAAGACGTCGTTTTATCTTGTTTACGATTGAACTTTTTTTTTGTTCTATATTTTATCAGTATACATGCCTAAATTCCTCGTTCGATCAACTAATCCCGGAATATCACATCTTTTAACGTTATTTGCAGTTCTGTATACCGAAGTTCATAGCATTCGCGAGTCAGCTCGTTCCCAATTCTTCGATGAAAAAATTACAGAAAACTTTCATATCGTCAAAGGGATATTTCCTCTGTATTACATGCATTGCATAATTCCTATACATATGTAATGTTCATTTTTATGATGGAAACGTCTTGTCTGCATGCGCAAAACATTGAGGTTAAAATACGAGACATCATCTGGAGTCGGATGCTCCAAAAAGATTTTATTTTTAGTGGGTTTCTTGAAGAGGTGCGAAACGTGGTGTCCTAAGGGACTGCTCGTCACGATTCTCAAGAATGCCAAATACAAGTTGACAACAGTCGAAATTTGTTCAACAGCTTTATTTTTGGCAGAATTCTCGTTTCATATAAAGTGGCTCGCAAACTCGCGAGTCTGCTGAGTATAGCAGCCCCTTGTGTGACAATTTGTCTATATTGCAAATACATTATCTCGTAAAGGCCTCTATTAGTACAAATTTCTGTGGTTGTTGGATGGTTCCGGTGTTAATCAAAAGGTTTTTTTCTTGTAACAATCTGGTACCGCAGAAGTTGCTTCGCGTGTGCAGTTATCAATTTAGTATATATATAGCTTACATGATTATTGCAAAAGAATCATCGGGTTTGAAAAAATATAATATATGAAGTACAAAGTTTTGCAGTTATAATTTTAAATTACCCACGAGAAGAATGCTAAAAAGTCCACGTTTAAAACGCGCATGCACTCGCAAATTTTGCTTTAAACGCCCAGGTGGCAGCACGAACCGAGTATCCAAAATGGCGTCTATGCAGCAGAAAGTGTTTTGTGTACTCGATTATGCGAGCTGCCGTGGACAGCATTGATAGGTACACACTTCAGCTTTTATGTTAAAAACTCGGTCATTTTCACTTTCGCTTCATACGTCATTTACTATTGCATCTTTAATTAATACTTTCAAAAATATATCTCTTTTAAACCCGATGATTCTTTTGCAATAACCCTGTATTTCGATGCATCGGTTGTACCGGTAACAATCTCGTCAGAGTCCGCAGCATCCCAAAGTTCCATGGACATGACGTCATTTACGAAGATGCGATGTCATCGCTGTCAACACCTTCGTAAATGACGTCATGTCCGTCCATCGTCTGCAGACTTCTCGATTCGGTTCTGACGACCACCTCAGCTCTGACATATACACATTAATTGTTGCGCGATCGCAGTGCTTCGCGCTCGATGTCCATACTCCGCAGTGTTTGTTCGCGCTGGCATCGTATGAAAACGAAGCAATTATTGAAGAAAATGATCAATAATACGATCTTGGAAAGGGAGAACAATTTTTCCGCGCACTTTCAACGCAAATGGCAATTTGTCGCTCGTCACCGGGTATAGGTTCCATTCATTTCGCGTAAATAATAAGCCCTAGGTCCTGCGCGTATGCATTCCCTGCTCCAAACCATAAAAGCACCCAGTGAGTAAAACGCTGATGAAAATCCCGGTTTGGAATCGGCCCACCATCAACGCATGCATGTTCCGCGTGCCGCCAAAACTTTTGTGCAGGCGCGATAATGGAGAAAGCCACGGTCGTGACGCGGAATTAAAAGCCGAAAAACGGCCCGAAAACGCGATAGCCTTTCGGCGAGCTCGTCGAAAGGGAAAAAAGCGAAATTGCGTTGAAATTGGGCGTCGAACGGGGTCGTTTTCAAGTTGAGAAGAATGCAGCTTGAGCGGGGCTATTCCTCCCTCCCTGCTCGTAGACATCGCCTCTTCCCCGCTAGGAGCGCGGCTGCTGCTCGTGCACTAGGCCGTTCCTCTCAGTGTGAAGGCGAGCGTGGTCTCCGTAGGACGTCCAGTGTCGCGATCACTTTATTCCGTCGAAACATTCGCTCGTTTTTCTTCTTCTTGCTGGATTTCGATGGATCGCGAGTGAGAGATGCCGCCTGGAACCGAGCGCCACATTTTTCCGAAATCGTTCCACGCTGCCCGTTCCGGGACAGCGCTATTCCGGGACCGTCCCAGCGCCCCGGGGGCGCCGCAGGATTAAGTCGCGATCTTCTATTGCACGTGCTTATCCGAGAACGGAGCTGAGCGGTGCGCGAAAACATGGGATAAATGTTGGTGTTTCCGTCTACATGCTAACGTTAGCTTTGCCGAGTCGTCGAAGAACGGTCGCGAACGCCACTTCCGGTCAATGTCAGCTGGTGTCCGCGGCGGCGACATCCTCGGGGAACTGCTAGCTCCCCGGGTCCCCGGACTTTGCCATCGACTTTCGGTTCTTTTCCGATGCCTGCGGTGAAACGTGCGCCGAGAAATGCCCGTGATGAGATGTGACGCACCCCGTCAGGTTGGGACAGTTTTCCGTAACTTCCTTTTTAATGTTTTCAACCCCTGCCCCCTTTGCTTTTGCTGGTCGTGCCCGTTGTGGAGCGCAGTTTTGAGAAAGTCCGGCTCGGACAGAAGTTTTGAGGTGCAGGTCCTCATTTCCGCTGTAGTGTCTTGCCGCGTTCCGTCTAGCTTGCATGATTTATAAACTTTTCCGAGTTTTTGCAATTCGGTGATTCCGAGTTTGCGTGGTTAGAAGACCCAAAGGTCCATGGTTTTTGAATTGGGGGTGAACGAGACGACCTGCCCGAGAGTGCTCTGTTATGGACGAAAAAATGTGTCCGTGTATATAGATGAAGGAATGAAACATTAACATCCAGCTAGTGGTTGGAATTGGTCATGTTCGGAATTACTCAAATTAGGACATGCTCGGAATTTTTGGATTTTAGGAAGTTTGGGGGCATTAGAATTAATTTAAGTATAAACGCTTGTCTTTTTTCAGTGCAATTCTGGTCTATTAAACTTGGCAAGATTGTCCGACAATATGTCGTTAGCTGCGCGAGCATTTCGGACAAAATTTCAGTAACATTTTCTGCAGTTTAAAGTTTAAGCGTACATGCGACATGGGCTGTTTCCAATGTCCATCTTTCCTGGACCCTTGCATTGGTGCGGGCGTTTTCATTCACGTTTCATTGACCCTCAGTGGATGACCCTTTCTGGCCATCAACGTCAACGTATATACAGTATATCGATGTAGGAACACGAACCCTAATTGGAGCAATATTGCCTGTTTTTGAACTGTTTGCGGTGCAAGACTGGAGTTTACTCGTTCTCATGCAGATATACTCTATAATATACTGTTTACAGTTCGTTTTACTCTTGCATGCCCAATAGCAGTTTTAAGTAACTTTTAACCGAAGTTTGGATTTACGGCCTGTTATCGGTTAGGTCTTTTAGTTGCGGTATACGGAAATCTAATGATTAAATAAGCCTCGTTTTAATTTCATTTGATAAGTAAGAGGATTCACGTGCACATGCACTGAAGTTGATATATAACTGTGCCTATATAAAGGCTTATTTTTAAAAGTGTTTGAATTTGCATATTTCATTTCTCGATTACATTTTCAAATTTTCTGATGTTTGTTTATACTATTGGAAGATAAGTCCGGAGCCTGCAAGAAGTGCAACGGCTCATGCAGTTATGTGTCCCTCAATTTGAACTTTTTAATATACTATAATCATGATTTCTTGCGAAATATCTGCATGCCTGGTTGTGAGATTAACAGTATGGAGGTCAAAAGGTTTCAGGAAGATCTTACAATCATAATGTATACTTTCTATGGTCTTTGTGCTTTGCATGCATATGCAATTTATAATATTTGTTTTAAAAACATTGAATTTTCCTTCGATACTGACGTTTTATAAATCACGCCTAATTTTGCGGGTTCGTACCTATTTTATAAGCCTCGCAGCAGAAGCTTGTAGCAGTTTTGATCGACCCAAATATATAGCTGAAAACTGAACCCATTTTTTTTTACAACCCTTTAAAATTGATGTATTAGATCCGAAGTTCTTTTTTTTACATTTGAAGCAAATACAGTATATATCTTATCAAAGCCCGATAACATATGCATGTTTTTGAATGCTCGATTATCTTCTATTTTGGATAATGTAAGTTAGGCCTTTTTTAAGCTTTACACCAGATCGTATAGACATTTACATGCATATAAACTTGAATTAATGCAAATTCATCCACTTGGAACTCTGTACCTTATATCGCATTTTGTGAATGCAAACCTATATGTGCATATATTTGCGTAAAAATGGGTTTCATGCTATATAGTGAGAAAATAATTTCTTTCTCACCTTCCTATACTTTGTCCAATCTCCCATCCCTCAGATATACCCATCCTTTCGGTTTGTGCTTCAAACTTTGGTTCTGTTTGAGCCCATGCAATGCTTTCAACTATTTATTTTCCACATTTGGTCCGCAATCGTTCATTTATTAGCAGTTCAGCATTGACCACACCCAAGGTTTCAGAAAAATCACAGACTTCCTGATATTTTGCAAACAGAAAAATCTCCGCTCTGCTGAATGCATATCCATTATCCATTACGTATAGTGGACGATGGTGTTCTTTATTGCGTTTTGATGCTCAGATCGTCGGCTCGCTGCTCACCGCAAACTACGAAACGATAAGAGGAAAGATGTAAATCCAACGCACGTGGCTAGGTGGCAGCACTGACTGCGCGCACTGTGCATGCCTTTGCAATGAACGATCTTGGAGCCTCTCAATGGCATAGTAAGTTTAGTTTTCGTGCGCTTGAGCGTCAGCGTGGGACGGCTTTCATTTTGCCAAAAAGTGGAAAATGCGAAGGTGAATGAAGTACTGAGCGTATTTATTTATATGCTGTTTTTAAAAATAACAAAAAAAAAATATACGGTTTTAAAAATAAAATGAGTCGACCATTATTTGTACTTGTATGTTCAATTCTATACGACTACGAGCCTCTTGACTCTTATCGATTGAACATTTTTGTTTCATCAGAAGAATGTGGAGGTTCGATTTCTGAAAAGATCGTTCTGGGATTGGGTGTCTTAAAAACGATTTTGTGAAACAAAATTTGGAAGACTTCTTCGCAAAACATATAGGATTCAAATCTACAATTTTGATGTTGGTCAGTTACAGACAGCGATATAGGGTCGCATTATCTGAAAAGTTACTCGCAACTCACTAAATTGAGAACTATACTCGTGGTCCCTTCTGCCTTATCGTTCGTTGAATTTATCCCACTGTTGAAACTGTTTTTCAAGAGCGATTGGAGCGCGATTTTCTTGCATCAATCTTCGATTAAGCTTATTATTATTATTATGAACAAAAACTAGGCAAAGCCAGGGGCTTAACGAAGGAATTGTGCAACTTAGCTTAAATGAGGTGTATTGCAATACGGAAAATGATTAACTAGCTTAGGGAGGTCATGGGGTTAAACTTATTTAATAATGGTACAAGATATAGGGATTCAGAAACGTTTAGAAAGACATATGGGAACCGTGATTTTTCGCTAAATTTCTCACTACATGTACTGTGTAAAAATATTCCGTCACGAAACTTCGTACATGTACTTTTATGATATGCATGTACAAAATGTACATTGATTTCCAGGGTTTTTGAAACTGCATGACGCCTGCCGGCCAGTTTTGCTTTTTTCGGTGATTACCAATATTTTTCTAAAAACTAAATTTCTAATTATAGTGCATGTGCATTATGTGCATGTTTACTTCAATGGTCGATTTCATTGTTTGAAATTTGGGATGCTATACTGGTTAATTTGTCACAACGTGCTTGTACATTCATTGTAACAACCAGAGTTCATTTGTTTTTTAAGTTATAAAAGTGCCTATTTTAGAAACACTTGTGTACTGTATAACAACGTATTCGACGTATTTTCGGTTGTTAAAAATGTGAACATCGTTGGTGAAGATTGCTAAAATTGCCTTTTTTTTTATCATATACCCTCGGAAAAAATTTTTTTCGTTCTTTATGTTTCTGCAAAAAAAGGAAAAAAAAATTAAAATGAAAAGTTGCCGCAAAAAATTCGAAAAGGGTCGATGCTTCTTTCCCCTTCTTAAAAGAATTTCTGTATTCAGAAATAAATTTCTGGTTTCCATGCAGTTATAAATCGCCTAAAGCAAATTTTTCCCATCAAAATCTTACGCAAAATATAATCGCATATGAAAGAATATTACCATGCACTCAAGGGCCGTATTAATTTCAAGGAAACCAGATTATCCATCTCTGTTTTCGGAATGCATATTGAGGAATGATTGTGTATAGATTTTGCATACACAATTATTTGACCACAAAATCCGTTTTAATTCTGATAAGGTTGTCATCACTGTCGGTAAAATATTTCTGAAAATACATATACATGCCTACGTATGGAGCGTGTTTCCCCAAGGCGCTTTCATGCTATATAGTAAAAAAGTAAGGTTTGTTCCTGAATTATATAATCAGCGTTTTCTAGCATTTTGCTATAGTTAATATTGGACATTATTTTTGCTCTCCATATATTGTGAAACTTCTAAAGCACATAGTTAACTGAAATAAATTTTTCAAATGTAAATTCATTTTTTCACACATTTTCTCTTAAAACTGTACATATACATGTTTTATTTTGGGGCCTTGCCATTATATTTTGCACATGTAGATTTAAAAGAAGCTTTTCTCGCACAATACTATCACAATGTGAAATTTTCCTCTATTTTGAACGCATATGCAACACTATAAGCATGCACAAGCAGTATAATAAAGAAAAATTATTTGTTTGCATATCCCATGACTGAAATGTTTATTTCAAAGAAATATTTAAAATACTTTCACATACAAGCTTAATAATGCACGAATGTTGATTTCAGAAAAACACCGCAAATTGTTTTTTGTGTTTTTTTTTTCTGAGGAATTTTATAGTTTCGACTGAAAACATCGAAATGTTCCTTATTTCAAATAACTATAAAAAAAGCTTAAATAAAGGATTTGCAAAGAGGAAATACGCCTATCGCGCAGTATAGATTTTTATTTTTCGTTTCATTCCCCCTTTATCTTTTTTACGCCTTTTCTGTATGGAAGTTATTTTTTAAGACGTCTTGTTTGATTTCGATAAGAATGTGGACATTGCTGTTTTTCTAGTTATATTGACGTGCGTTATATGCATATAGAAATATAATATCCCCTATAGGAAATGAGTTTATTGTAGATGGTTTCTTTTTATCAGTTTGCTAGATTTTCTAAACTTACATATGATGCTGTGTATACAGACACTTTATTTTCTTTAAAACCTAGTTTAACTTGAAACTTGGCATTTTGATATCAAAGGGTGAATCCGCCTTCTAGCGCTGAACTTTTTTCCGGGCCTACTGTTTATGTCTGAAGTTTTATTTATTTTGCAATTTTTTAAGACACGGATATAGATAGGAAGGACTATATGGTGTATTTTGAGACTCTGCAAACATTCTTTTAGCAAATGTTGACCAATCATTGTCCCTTCCTTCTTTGTCTGGTATAAATACTCGTAATTAATTCATAAATTACTTTGTATGCATTAACCACAAAGCAAGTGATAATTGTGCAACAAAATTCGCAATGGTTTATTTTATGGCCCAATTTCCCCAGGATCATTACGAATCGTAAGCACAAACTATGTAACCATGCTACATAATTCAACTTTGAGATAATTCGCATGCACAATATATTTTGCAGAAAGGATTCCAAAAAGGTATATGCAAATGGTTTTGTGACATATTTTGGTATCGTTATTTCTTTTACTATACCGCGTGAATAGTATACTGCCTATCAATTTGACGCGTGCACATTGCTAAATTACAGTTATTATTGTAGCATAAGCGATATTTCCAAACATTTGGTTAATGGCGAAACAGATGCACGATGACGCCGCATGCTTAACAATTGTTTCCCTGTAGATGGCGCTTTGGGGCTTTCTGGCATATGCTTAATTGATATATATTTTAGGTGACTTTTGGTATATTGCCTCATGAGCATGATCCTTGGAAACTCTAATCGCACGACCAGATCGATGTCAATCAATGCAGTTTTAATTACAATTTTTTTTCTCAAAATGATTGCAATTAATTTTCCTAATCTTGTATAAGGTTATTATTATCTGAAATTCAAATTCGTCACTCGACAGCCTGATCTTGATCGATCTGTATATATTATTTCGGTAATTAATGAACTCAGTTTGTCAATTGTCCGTCGTATATTGCATGGCGAAAACGTGATCAACGGTTTCTAGGTTGGGCTCAACCTACATATTCCGAACGGCTATATTGTTTAATTGTCCAAAGCATTTTGGCCTCATATTCGAAAGGTAACTCGGGTAAGTTTTATTCAACGACCGAGTTTCCCGTCTGATGGTTTTGTTGATTTTCCCTTGTCTGGTCAATAGCTTGCGAACTTGGCAATTCTATAAAATGGCGTCATATATTAAATCAGCTGCACCATATGGATACCCATGTTGAAACGAATACATTTCGATAATGTAGAATGCATCCTGCAGAATTGTATTTCGCAATGAAAACTTGACTCGATATAATGTATTTGAAAATGCTCATATAGCTCTGTTATTAGCAAAATACATTGTATATGCTAAGCGGCCAGAAACTGAAAATTGAAATAAAGTTTATCTATAGCAAACGCATATATAAATTGCCACAAAGTAAAAGTTTAATCAAATCCTTCGTTTAAAAATAGCAGGAAATGACAAATGTATTCCATTATGGAGCATATAGCATTCGTTTTGTGCATAACCAGTTTTCAACTGGTTATGCACGCTCGAACGCGTTCTATCGATATTGAAATCCAGTTAATTTTCTGCTAATTGACAGACGTCGGATGAGCGTGACGACTATTTTCATACGTACTGACCACTAACGAAAATGATGGAAATAAAAGGCTTAGAATTTTAATAATGTCCACATTCAGCCATCGCGGGCTCGTCAGTTGCGCCAAAGATGCATTTAAAAATTCAATTTTCTCCCCCATCATGGATGGCATCCTTGCACGCCACTCTTAATGTAGAGTCCTTGAGATTTGCTGCGGAATATTTAAGGAACTCGCATTTAGATAATTTAAGGAGCCAGAAATACAAATTGATGCTTCACTGAATTACACTTTTATCTCCATCTGGTTTTATTTTAAGACTAATTATCATCGCATTATGTAAGCTCTTAAAATCTAAAAACTAGGCATCCACTTCGCAATATTCGCGAAATGCTATAGCATCCCATGCACCAAGATCATAAAAAGCGTTTTTTTAGTCGCAAGTTTTTTTTTTTTCTGACGACAACTAGGGTTTTTTGGGGAGCGACTTCCTGCGGATATAGGCTTACTCAGTGAATCCATTTTTATTTTTTTTAACAAATTTTATTTGACAGTAATTTAAGGAGACATTCACTGAACTCGATAATCGTATTAGGCTTGCACCGAGACCACCATCGGTTTTGGAATTAACGTTTCAACTGACCCCCACCCTGCGCTTACCAGGCAGCCATCACTAATCAACGTTTATTATCATTGCAGTCGAATGCCAATGCACCTAAAGAAAATTGAGATTTTTTGGGGGAAAATTGGTACGAGTGAAATGTCTAGGTAAAATATACATGACGCGCATATATTTCATTTGGGGAACTTCGTGATATAGGCTTGTCACAATTACGAATATGTTGTATATACCATAATCCAGTCCAATGGATTAGCTATAGACTAGGATTGCCAGCCAGCAGAACCGATGTCCATTCAGTATTTCATGTGACGAAGTAGCCCATTGGTCGGTCAACTATACTGTCGCTTTTAATATGCGTGAATGTCGTGGCCAAAAAACTCGTTTTATGGTCTGTATTTGTGCCAGATGCATGATGCTATAAATTGTCCGTCTCTACTACTGGGTGACAAAGTGTTAATGTCTAGTTTTAATTTACACGCAGCATTGAGACATGCAGAACTCATTATGTAGCGATGCATTAACTACAACACATTCACTCGTTGGCTAAGATTTTTTGCGTGTTAACTCTAGTTTCATGCAAGAATTCTGTAGCTGTCTGCAGTCTGCACGGCCAAGTATTTTATTACGCTGACAAAAACTATTTATTGACACAAGAACTGATTCTATGCATTATTTGCAATATATAAATCTTTCATCAAATATACGGACGCAAAAATAAGGCAGGCCAAAGCTCTCCCTTTTTCAGCAATGAAAACACGACTGCATGCGGACGAAATTTATGAGAATGACTCATGAACTTCGTAGCAAGTAAATTTGACCAATAGCGAGGTAAAGACCGTTGGAACACGAGTCTTACTTTTATAACAGCTGATGGGTGCAGACAAACTTCTGCAAAGTGTCATTCACGAAAAATCGCGAAAGCAAAGTGTGATTGTTTTTATTCATTTACAGCAAAAATAATCTTATTCCCTGCAACGCTGCATCGTAAGGTTTCATAACGTAGTAAGGAAATCGTCTTCAGTCGTGTTGCATCGATCCTTTTCTCAAAAATAACATTAAAAAAATGTTTTTCACAGTAAAATACCCGTTTGGGGTGTCCTGGCATTATTAAATAAAAATGGTTCGTGAAAATCTCACGTGGAAGTCAAAAGGTTTCGTGTTAAATATTTACAAATAAAAAATCCATAAATGATGAAACGCCCTGACAGGACAGCTTATAAGTTATTATATATTTGATATTTATTATCTAAAAAATCTTATGCGTGCAAACGCTTTTAAATGGGGTTTATTTTTTCATATTTTTTTTGTATCTCCCTAAAACAACATTTAATCACGAATTGCAATTTGCATTTCCATCTATAAATTTTCAGCAATAGATCTAGCCAATAGCGTTTCTGAAATAAGGTTCCTTAATGACCTGATGAATAATCTGTAAAAAATTCTTCACATTTGATTGTGGTTTGAATACATAGTAAAGTTCAAACAAAAGATTATAATTAAGATGGAGCTATTGGTATGATACCAATGCATGGCAATTGGAAGTAAGTTAAAACACTGACCAATGCATGTAGATACTCATTTTGCAAGTAAATTTTAAATGCTAAATTTCCAAGCTATATACTGACCATATTATTAAAAGGTCTTATTTGCATGTTATGATTTGGTGTGATATCGTGCAACAGAATTGCACCATTCGTCAAAGCTGGCCCTTACCAGTTTGCATTACTGTTGGATTTAAGATCCCCCATTACTAATCGGACGCGTCGGGTTCTTACGTTCGTAGCGAATATAAGCTATCAGTTTAAATTTTCTGATTGGGTAACACGCAGCACCCCTATTTTTTTTAAATATGGGCACAGTTTAAGATTATCAAAATACATATTGACGTTGGTGTTGTATTCTTACAGAAGTACAGGCATATCTTATTTTTGTACTTTCTTCTGAAATATTATTTAGCCGATTTTCCATTATCGACCTCGATCTGCAGTCATAAAATGTAATGATTGAAATACTACCCTTTAGGGAATGCTGTTGGCTTTTTGATATTGAATGGTACTTTTTAAGCATATACTGGCCGAGATAAGTTTTGCCCTATCCAAGATAGAAGAAGCACCGAAACCCTAAGTTAGTTGCTTCATGTTTTTAAGCCCCAGGATTTAAATGTAAAACGCACGCGTTAAACAGGGTTTCAATTACATTATACGGTTTTAATTTTTTCCCCGTCAAACATGAAACTATGAATGCGTTTTCACCCCCTTGAAATGCATCAACGTAAATAAGGTGTTCCACCATTGATTTGATTTTGTCCCCTTTTTCCCGCGCTAAGGTTTCCACCCCCACGAGCAAACCCCCGCAGAAACCATGCAGCCGAGCGCTGCTGCCGCTTCGGATAAAATAACTCGAAAACTTGTTTTTATATAATATAAATAAATTTAACAGAATTTACTATGAATTTGCGATGAATTTTGGGAAAGGTTTTCGAGCAACCCCTTATGCCTGGCGGGCTTCCATCATTCATGTTTGAATGCGAGAAATCAGGCGGACTATATTTAAGCATAAAATGCATCAGAACCTCACCAGGGGTCTCCCCCTTTTAAAAATAAGCAGGCTGCGAAGCTGGGTTCTTATTTTCAAAATATTGCAATAATAAAACTTGATTAAAATATGCGGATCGGGGAGGGACGTTTGAATTAACGGCCATCTTTTGCGGAAGAATGTCCATTCTTATACATTAGTCCGAGATCATTAATTCTCTCGGTTATCGTATTAAGCCGGACATGAAATCCCATCGTTGCAGTCTAATGTTTAAAACAGAAGAAGTTACGATTGTATCGAAATTGTAATTTACGAAATTTATGAGGCAGCGGTATAGGGTCTTCTGATTAATGCGATTGTTTTCATTAAATCCGAATTGCGATCGTATTTTTGAATACATTTTCATGTTTATTCCCGACTAGCTTTAGTTTGGTCGTCGTTGCCTCGCAAATACTCGTATGCCCGGAAGTTTTTTCGTCAAAATTCGAACTTACAAAATCAATGAAACATTTATGAACGTACTTTTGTATTTGATATTAACGGGCAAAAAGGAAGCTAGGGTCAGCTGTCTTTTTCGTTGTAAAGCAACTTACGCTGTGTTTCGGAAACGTATGCATTTGGCCTGCAGAATTTTAAGATCTACAGATCTTTACAGTAAAATTGGAGAATAGTCTGGTCAAGAAATTGGCCGAAATGCTAGCCGTCAGACAAACTCTCACGATGGAAAATACAGAAATTAAAATGCCTCGTTGGTCGCACCTCGCGGAAATCCGAAACGTTGCCAAAATGCCATAAATATGAGAAAAGATGTGGTAATTTCGGTAAAGAGTGATCACCGAATTTTTGTTTTATTGCCACGTTTTTCGCACATTTGAACCTGCTCTCCCACCTCGCGTTGCCGCTTTTTGACGCATGCGTGTGGAAAAGTTAAAAAGGTCAAGCGGTGGCCAAATTTCAGTCAAGTTTAAAAACGCACCAGGGCGACCCCTCACGACAGGTAAAATGCACTCGTGGTACTTCGTCTCTTATTAATTCCTCATGCAGTCATAAAACATGTGCGTACTCCAGCCATCAATCTGAAATTCATGCGAATTGTGTTAAATCCACGTATTCGATCTCTAGATTTTAACTACTATAGCCGGTTCGCTCGCCGGTCGAGGTCGGTGAGAATTTTGAGGATTTTCAGGAGAATTTCCGGATGAGAGTTTAAACCTAGGTCCCGTGCAGATCCCATTTACGCTGCACATTAAGGATCCCTCTTGGGGAGGTGGGATGAGAAGAAGTCCCCCATCGTAGCCAAATTTCCCAGGTAGATGACGCTGACACATCCCCTGGCGTTGGTGTTTAGCCTCGTAGCAGAAATAGGCCAACGTTAAAAATCCACAAACATACAAACAAACATGTATTCGATGAACTGTGCATTTAAATTTCGGTGTAATTTCTTTAGTCTTGATTTTAGCCATTAGATGCGTGCTCTGGTGTTATAGACATAGGGTAGGAGCACGTTCCCTTGTTATCAGTCGCTTGAAAACCAGTGTCGCATTGTGATATTGCAGACGCTTACCACTAAGCGACACTGGTTTTCGAGCGACTGGTAACAAGTTCAACGTGCTCCTACCCATAGACATTCTGTTGGGCTTTAGATGCTGTCGCGCTTAGGTTAAAGCATGTCTAATCAGCAGTGACAAGATGAAGGGCGATACCTGGGCATGGAAGTTGTACGCAGTAAATTTATTCTTTTCATGGATCTGGTCCACTCTTGGTTTCGCTCTAGAGTTCCATGTCCTTGTTGTTTGTTTTTTTGGCCCGATAGTTGGAATCGAACGAGAAAATTGGAATCGAATGACGAATGTAGTCTGATTTTTGAAAGCTGGTCTTGTTGACAAAAACCACGCAGGTGTCTTTGGATACCAATTCCACTGGTACTCACGCTGTGCTGCGTACGAACGTCTACTGTTACCGGTGTACAGCTGTACCGGTCCGCAGGAGGATTCATAAAGTTTTGAACGCCTCAACCACGACAGTTCGTCTGCTAGCTCTTGTTTTTGTGATTGATTTTCAAGGTGGTTGCTTGGGCGTCATCAGGACTTTGTTAGGACTTCTCCATTCGAAGTCTTATCCGAATGTCCCGTCGGCTGATTTCGGTTGTTTGGATGATGCGAAGGACTTGGCAAATATGCAGTTGTCAAAAGATTTCTTGAAACGTACTTTTTTCTTCTCTTCTTCCTCGCAAACTTTCTGCTTTTTTTGAGACGCTTATATGCCTCTATGGCAGCTCTCGATTTCTGTCTTTTGAAAAGAAAGTTTTCTCATTTCTCTCCGAATTTTTTGTCCACTTTTTTTTATTTCGGAGCAACATTACACCCAGGTGCATTAAAGTAGGCCGTGGTGGTGTTTTTTCGGCGCACTTCTGCCATATCCTCATATATCGCATTATTTGTAAGTTTCTTTTGACTCCGTGGCTCTTGTCTCAAAAAATGGGGGAATTTTTGGCTCAGTATTTAGGTGGCTGTCAGAGGAATTTTTGTACTTCCAGAGTTAAAAGCAACTATTTTTATGCCAGACCGAGATTGGCTTTTGTCAGTTTGCCGACCATGTTATTTTTGTTGGAAGTTTTTTCTCTCTCCAGCGCGTATGCATATTGTACGCCTTTTTTATAGGAAGCAATGCATAGTTCTATTTGTATATGGAAAAAAGGGGGCAGGGTGACACTATGTTTACCTCCCCCTCCATGTCAAACGCTCTCTGTTAGCCACTGAAGAAAAAAATGTACCGAGTTATTCGCGACCCTGGATCTCACAAACATTGTCAAATCATATCGCCTCGATTCTAAAAGTGAAAATTGGGGCATTTTTTTCATTCTTTTATAAACCATTTTTCTTCGTATATTACTAAATGTGCATGATGTCCCATGAGCATTGTCGAAAAATGCAGGTACCTGGTGTACCACTCGTCGCGTTATTGGTGGCTTTGGATGGTTTTGGATTACGAGGATTGCATGATTGGGTCATTGCTTATTGTGGCATGGAATGGCGATGAAGTAATGATAGTGGTGAAATTCTTTTCACCCATGCTCATAGAAGCTGAAGCACTTGAAATAATGCATATTCATAATGTAAACATTTCCCCCTTTCTTATTATTTAAAAAATGCATGTTGACGTCATTGGGAGAGCTAGAGGTAGAAAGATCAAGAATGTGGATTTATGGAGAGGGGCCCAAAATTAGCAAGAAATTGCACGTTAATGTTATTTATGGATTGTCCCTAGACATTGAACCAAACGTACGTTTTGATTTAAAACTAGCGGGCGTAGAGACAACACACTTGCAATTTTTTGTTGGAAATTACACTCGTAGTAATCTAAAATATGAAACATAAACATTGCCGGATTAAAATTCAAAATGAATCTCATTCTGTTAATGTTTTTCATTTTAGACCGTACATGTATTTAAAACAGTGATTGTATTCATGAAAATACCAAAATGAGGCAAACGTACGGTTACACCTTGCATGTGTATTAACCAACTTGTGTAAATTGAAGGCGCTACTTTTGCACTATAAAATTCCCCAGTCTGGTTTGTAGAAATCACAGCTAGATGGCGCTCACCTAATTAGTTCCTTTTTATTTCCTCCAAACGTTTAAAATCAGTGGAGAAAGTGGCAGAGTGTGGACCTTTGGGGAAGTGCACCTGGGGATGTCAATGTACTTTGTGTTGTTTTTGGACCAATGCTATATCCCCTGCAGGTTTCTCACCACAATGTGGTTCTTTTGTTTTACTCACACGTGCCGATGTAATAAAACCGAGCTGAGAATGTTAGCTAATAAATCCTAATGAGATAATTTGCATTTTTTTTTAAAGTCTCGCGTATATATAGACTTCGTTCGCCCGTCTGTATGCATTCATGAAATGAGCTTGAGCTACTTGGGGAATAGAGCTAAAACGTGGCAGATGGGAACTTCATTAAAAATTCAGATTAATAGGGATAATTAATCCCTATTAGGTGTGAAAAGTTGAACGCAAAGGGTAGCGCTGAAATTGTGTTGATACAAGGGAGGTATCGATGCGAGGGCGCTGCATGGTGAGCATTTTAACAGATGGTGGTTTTGAAGGCTCATTCGCTGTTGGCTGGGAGAAACCAACACGATTTTTTCCTAACTTTTGAATTATCTAGAATTTAATTAATGAATTTTGGTAACGACATGCAACAATGTGATAACAGTAGCTGAACTCAAACCGACCAACTAATTTTAGCGTAACTGCCTGCATGTCGACCTTTATGAACAGCCCTTCAAAAGGGATCAGTATAGAATTGCTAATAATGACCGTTCCGCTGAAATTGTAGTATAACAGAAACTGCAATGTCGACCTTTATGTATGGCCATTGCAATTCTACTGACCCCTTTTGAGGAATCGTACAATTTTTAAGGGGCCGTTCATAAAGTCGACATTGCAGTTTCGCCAAAATTAGTTCGTCTATTTGAAAGCTTCCCAACCGATTTATGTATATATATGCATATATTAATGTTATTTAATTTTTGAGGTCAGTGTATTGGGAATGCAAGGAAACTATATGTTGTAAAAGTTTAATTTTGGCAAGTACAACTCTTTGTGGTATAATTTGTACGTATTTGCGATATCCACGAATGAAAATGATGGCACCATCAGTTTTCCCCGGTGTGTTTATTTTCCATTTTGATATTAATTTGATGATTCATTAATATGCGAGCTCAAATAGGGGTGTTTGTTAGTCATCCCTATTTTCAACAAATGTAGAACGCCCTCTCACTTATATATCCAATTTATTCAAATATTTAATTTCGACATCAGGTGGAATTGTGCGTCGAAAGTGTCATACTGTTATTGGGAGGTGAAAGGGAAGTTGGGAAATGGGATTTATAAAATAAATTCGGTCGACCTACATGACTAAAATTTTAATAATCTGGTTTTAATCAAGTCCACGAAACAATAAACTTCAACTACGTTAATTGCCAGTCCATGAATAGAATTTTATTTTAGATCTAATTACGTTTTATACACACGTTTACAAAACATGGAATATATATATATATAGAAATGTGGTCCTGTCCAAATACCATTTTTTAATCCCGTGACACGAATCATAGTCTAGGTTCGTATTTGTTGTTTATGGGGAAGTGTGCTAAGCATTCTTTAATTGACGACCCTCTACAGTATATCCTACATATGCAGGATCATTGTCGTGAGCATGCAGGCATAAACGAATTGGTGCGAAAATTATGAAAATCTTAATTAACATCTGATGAAAACGATTTCTGCGATGGTTTTAGCACGGAAATTTAGGTCAAAAATATTAAAACAATAAATAAACGTGGCTTTTATGGATAAAGGCCCGCGTGTTCAGCGGGGGAAATACACTTAAATTTGTCATTGTGCGAACGAACAAGTTTATTATTTTTGCATGCTGAAAGGTCTGTCGAATTCAATTGCTCATCTAGGCCAAACTACGACCGAACCTAGGCCGATGTGTGAAGATCGCAATCTGCGATTTGGTGCACGCAAATTTGCGAATTCAGCATAACATCGTTGCAGTAAATGCCCACTTGAAAATAATATTGTGCGAAGTATACGTTAATTGCTCGTCAAATTCGTGACATCATATACACGGAATAACCAGTAGCAGAGTTTATGTATGGAATGTTATTAAAATGTATGTTATAGTTCCTCAAAATGTGAGTTATGTATTTTGAAGCATGAAGACCTTGACATGTAAATTCAGTAGATTGAAAACGTAAGGTTGGTTCGTTGATTTCAGTTTCGTATGTTGCCAAACATCGTGCGGCACAGACAGGTATAAGTTGTTTGGCTTATAGCATGTTTTAGTATAATCGACATTTTACAGCGATCTTTTGGCATCAGTTTCAATCTGGCATGGGGCATTAAATCTAATCCTCGTAAAATTATAAATCCTTGAAAGAAATCTGGCAGCGCAGAAAAAAATGACCAACCAGACCACAATTAGTGGGAAACGTCAGATTTTTATGTCTTAATATATAATGGCTTCATTATTTCGTCTTTCGGAAATATATAGATAAGTCCTAATGAAGGTTTTTTGTTGCAAGGACCCTTTAATCCCGGTCGCCCAACCCCCCTTTCAATAAAAGCCCTGTGGGGGGTCACTTTTGCGCACCTGTATTTGTCAAAAAATGAAGATAATCCTATAATTATTGGATGAAACGTTTTTTGCCCTATTTTTCTACATATTATACCTCTTGATTGTCTCGTTTTATCTTTTTGGTTCGATAAGAAAAAAAAGCCGTCTTTCAGGCACAAGTTATTAGGGAATTTGTTTGTTTGGCCCCTAGATCTCGCATTCGTTAAACTAATCAGTAAATGACCCCGCTACCATAAAAGTGGTCGCATTTACGATACCTCTAATTAATTTTTTTTTAGAATTAACACGTTGCTGAGGAAAGACAAAACTCGATGCCATTTAAGAAAGTTTGCTCGTTTCGAACACTCGTTTGTGGTTTGGGATAAAGATGGCTGTACGTATAGATGTCGCCAGTGTGCTAAAGGTGTACATTGTGTTCTATTGTTGCTCGACTGTTTGTCACTTTTTACCCTTGTATTGTTGCTCTCCAGACCATTCTCCACCTCCTTACCATTATCCATTTGTGACGATGGTGGTCAAGTAAGCAAGCTTTTAAGACTTAGCCCGGGGTTTCGTGCGAGCGTGCGCTTACCTTTTGTGAAAACACGTGTCCAGCGGCTGGGGCACAAGACCGAAAATGATAGGTGGTGCGATCAATGAATAAAGGTAGAGGGGGGTCAAGTGTCCACTTGCTCGGAAAGGTTATTGTAGCCTACACAATTTATCCCTTGGTCAACATTAAGCTTTAGTATTTGACAAATGTTCTGCCATTTTTTGACCGGATCAATGATTTTGGAACATTTTGATATGATAGCTATTTTTGATAAATACGATTAGGACCTTTTCGTAACAAAATGTTATTAATTACACGAGTCTTTGTCTACTTTTCATTGTATTGTACACAGGGTTCCCACATTTCTGGGAAACCTGGGATTGTCAGGGGATTTTTTTTGGTCAGGGGAAACCTGGGATT
>JAQGBX010000801.1:0-30521 GCA_034698745.1 Megaphyllum sjaelandicum
ATGCATTTTGAGTGCAATACACGTGTTTCATTCAATGCATTTTGAGTGCAATACACGTGTTTCATTCAATGCATTTTGAGTGCAATACACGTGTTTCATTCAATGCATTTTGAGTGCAATACACGTGTTTCATTCAATGCATTTTGAGTGCAATACACGTGTTTCATTCAATGCATTTTCAATGCAATACACACGTTTCAATTAATGCATCTTTTCAAGGGCATTTCCTATTCACGTGGACACAGATTGTATCGTATTTCAAGTTTACCGTACATATACCGCGAAAGAATTTCGGTTGCAGGATCGACCTTTGGCCCAAGTACCTCGAAATCAGATTTGAAAAAGGATGAAGCTAAGGAATCGATGACACATCATTTTCTTTGATTTTTTTCCCCGGATGTGCTACAGCAAAAGCTGGAGCGATAACAAGACTTCATTCCAGCAAAGGGCGCTTTTATATGATTTTCTGAAGTGAAATCCAAGACAGTTTGCAATTGTGACTGTCTAGCAGGAAGCGCATCGTTGGAGTGCTCTAGCCATTAGCAAATAAATTGAAAAATTCGTATATATATAACAGTATAAATCGATGCTAGATCCTGCACTGATGGACAACGAGACTTTTCCACTCTGTTTAATTTAAGAGGCACTGCACTTAATTTCTGATTTGCTCACTATATATTGCTCACTACATTTCGTGAGCGATTTATTGGAAAAAGCATCCCCCGTTTAAAATATCTAATTACTAATGGAAAGAGAAACTGCTTCAGATGTCAATGAACGCCATTCATGGGTGAAATCGGACCGTTTCGTTTTGAAGAAAAAAACGACCAAGAAGTTTCATGAGCCTGAAGAGCAAACATTCGTGGACTGCCATATACTTGTTGGATGGGATCTCGCATTCTTATGCATTGATTAAATTTAAATATTTGCTCTGAGAAATCAATGTTTGCCCGAGGCATTTTCTGCAGGAATTTGATGATGGTTTATAGGAATTTAAGAAAAGTAAAGCACCCCTGCTTGTTGTACCGACTTAGTTCATCATTTTTCATGGTGAAAGAAGTGCGTGTGGACATGTATATACACTGAGAATCAAAAGAACTCGAATGAACATGTCAACGAAATCGATGCACATTGAAACGAAACGTATGTTTTCTTTCTTTTTATTATTAGGAATCTAATAAGACTAGTAGCAAATTTTTGTTTTACTTTTACGTGCAAATATTTGCCGGAAATGCCGCAGATTCATCTAGATGGAAAACGTTACTGTTTACATGAAACGTAGATCAATTACTGTCCAATCGCGCATGCGCACTAAGCATTTCTTGCTTTTGCGCCATTTAATAAATACGAGCGTATCTAACAAATACTGCACATACAGTAAAACCTGTTGAGAGTGACCACCAAAACAAACACAATGTTAGTCACTGTACCCAGGTGGTCACTATACAAAGAATATTGGCTGAATTCAATTAAAATAATGAACATGTACACTGCACTTCTACATGTACATGTAGACTAGCTGTAATACACGTAGTAAAAAACCACAAAACCAAAAACGTACAGAACCATCATGCCCAAGGGTTAATGCAAGATGTAACATGACTCATATGTTATCTGGTCACTAAAAATTGCAAAAAAGAGAACACACACTGGTCACTGTACACTATAGATAGGTGGTCATGGCCACTATACAGAGAATATTTTATAAAGGAAATGTACACTAGAAAAACCAATACACTAAAAAGTGGCCAACATATAAAGGTGGTCACCATTCAAAGATGGTCACTTTTACAGGTTTTACTGTATCTAATAAATACTGAATATACAGTAAATGTTAAGTTAATTATACAATATATATATCAAAATACGTTATATTTTACTTGTAATATTTCATTGTAAAACACGTGTATTTTACAGGTAAAATGCTTATAGTCTATGGTATTTAAAATACATGTAAGCAGCATGTAAAAACATGTTTTCTTTACATTGTCATGTATGTTACATGTAAAGTAAAAACATGTTTTTTTCGTATAAAAGCATGTGTTGTACATTTAATTCATGTATACATGTTTTACGTACTATTTTGCTTGTTAGGTATAACATGCATTTCGATAACATCTTGTAATGTGTTTTGAAATGCATTTTAGAAAAATAAAATGTATTTATGCATTATTATTATAAAAATAATAATATATCTAAATGATAATGAAAATAAATGTTGCGCTCTCGTCAATATATTTTCAAATTTCATTTTTGTAATGAAATTTGTATTTGCTGTGCAGTACATGTTTTCCAATCTTAACCTATTCATAAATGCATTTTTTTTTAAATTGAATTCATTTCTTTTCAATTTAGGATAAGTAGCAATCTATATTTTGCTTAAAATTTTGAAAGTGCTTCTGGTTGTCTGATTTCGGAAACAAATTTTAAGATATTTTTATCTAAGTTCTATCCATGGAAAAATAGCTCGAATGTCAACTGCAGGGTAGAAATGGATGTTGTTTTTAAAAATATTTGATTATGGATAAACTATACTTAGTTTTGCCATAATAGAAATCTTAATTTGAAAATTGTAACTTGGATGGAAAAGGTTTCCTTTTTTATAAAAAGAAATATTTTTTAATGAAATAAATGTTCATCCAGGATAATATTATAAGAAATTACGAATGCAAATTCTTTTATATTCGTGAATAATTGATTATGTTTTCATACAATACATATTATTATCGAGGAGACATGGGCTTTAATAAAATAATGGCATTTCATAACCGTGATTATCAATAACGACAACAGCAGTTCTTGAAGATATCTACTTAACATCTGAAATAACAGAATCCTTGATCGAAATGAACAAAAGATAGCAATATCAATCATCCAAAACTGCCATTTCAGCAGTAAAGAATAATCCAATTAGATTCTGGAATATGTATTAATGTTTTCAGACGAATGCATTCACTTGCAATACATGTTTATATATACATGTAAAGTACGTGTTTTCAAACCTTATTAAGAGGAATTAACTCAAGTTCAGTTTAACAATGATTACTAAGTCGCAAATGATGTAGGAGCTTTCTCCTAAAAATGGGCTTGACCCCCCTACCATATGGCATTCAATTGCTGACTGTAGGGTACTGAGTTGAATTGAATTGAATTAAATTGGAATTCGTTTTATACGAATTTCTGATATTACGAATTCATTTAAGGTCTCCCGTCCTAAGGAATGGAGATATGATTTTAATTTATTCGTTTGAGACGAATTCCGAATTCGGATATTGCAAATTTTCGGCTAAAATTAATGAAATTTTGAGTTCTTGCATGAACATTCGCTTTATGCACAATAAAACCTGTTAAGAGTGACCACCAAAAATAAATGCAATGTTGGTCGCTGTACACATGTGGTCACTATACAAAGAATGCATGAATTAAATTAAAATAAGGAACATGTACAATGCACTTATACATGTAGACTGTAATACACGTAGTAAAAAAACCACACCAAAAAAAGTACAGGATCATCATGTCCTACGGTCAAAGCAAGATGTAACGTGACTCATCCGTTATCTGGTCACTTTTTAAAGTACATTGACAATGTAACAATTGCAAAAAAGACAACACACTGATCATTGTACACATTAGACAGGTGGTGACTGGTCACTATACAGAGAATTTTTATAAAGGAAATGTACACTAAAAAAACAATACACTAAAAAAAGGGTTAACACAAACAGGTAGTCACCATTCAAAGGTGGTCACTTTTCCAGGTTTTACTGATTGTTGATTTACTGAAAGCTTAAATGTAGTCAATTTGTAAATTTTTGTCATTAATTATTTTTTATTTAAGTTAATGTACATGTATATACATGTATGATTTTTGAATTGTAGAAGGATTTATTAAATTTTTCTCCCAATTAATGGCTAATTTGAAGGTTTAAAGGTTGCATTCATAAGTAAAATCGTCTGTTAGGAATTTGAATTTTTTTCGTTTGTGTTAAATCAGTGCAAAATTTTCCAAAGAAAGTAAAACCTAACAAATCATCTTGAATAACATTTACTCTTATCTACTTAATTTTTAGTAATGTTTTTTTCACTCATTTCTGAGTATATGCATATATCTATTAAATGTTTTCAAAATATATTTAGTTTTATAAATGTAATGCGGTTATATGAAAGCAAAAACCTAAGATTTCTGAAAAAGATATTGCAATAAAAGTTCTTTAGAAAAGAAATGAATCAGAAAAACGCTTAAACATATGGCTAATTGCTTCATGCAAATAAATGAGCCTTGGGCTTTCATAATTTTTCATAATAACCGATTTTATCTCTCGTTTCAAGTATTTATAGTTTTTTATTTGTCATTGACTGATCTTCTAGACGATGCTATGGTTGGATGCTTCGTGAATTGATTATAATATTCAAATTGAATAAATTTAAATAGATATCAAATTGATTAGGGTGTTTTCTGAAGAAGCATTAGAATAATTAAGATGAATTTAATTGATATGTTTATCTAATTCGTATAAATATCGGAATAGATATGAAATTCTTTATAAAATTGAAATTCATTATTTTTAAACACGGAAAACATCGATAGCAAGATGCATTTCTTGGTAAACGTTTGAAAAATTCGTCAAAAAGCAAAACTATTTAAGACCAAATAAGTGAGAAAATCCAACAGGAATCAAACTATTTTGGTAAAACTGCTGAACTGCTGTAAGCAAATGTCTTAATATATGCATTTTATACTAACATATTTCAAATTAAATTTATTTTGTCAGTTTGTTTTTAAATATATACAAGTCTTCCACCAGTTCAGACAGTTCAAAAGTTTGAAAACATTAGAATTAAAACCTTAATTACCAAACAAATAACTTTTATTTTCATAACTTACTTGATGTGCAATCATAATTATCATATATATTGACTAGCCAACAACATTATTGCTCGTAAACGATTAAAAATTTACATTTACCACAATTCTAAAATGCACATATTGACTCCTGGGACAAAAGTTATAATAAATATTGACAATAACTAAATGATATACAAATATTAGCAATTAAATAAAAAAAATTAATGATAATGACAATAAACAAATGAGTATAATGTGTAGTAATGATAATATTTATCAAATAGGGGTAATTGTTAATAATAATAATAAAATCATTATAATACATGTGGATGGGTGTTGATATAACAAAATTATCTAATAATTTACACGTGAATTTTGTTTATCTTATAAATAATACTGCAGTAAAACCTGAAAAAGTGACCACCTTTGAATGGTGACCACCTTTTTATGTTGACCACTTTTTAGTGCATTGTTTTTTCTAGTGTACATTTCCTTCATAAAAATTCTCCGTATAATGACCAGTGACCACCTGTCTATTGTGTACAGTGACCAGTTTGTTTTGTCTTTTTTTTAATTTTTACATCACCAATGTACGTTAAAAAGTGACCAGATAACGAATGAGTCACGTTACATCTTGCTTTAACCCTTGGTCATGATGATTCTGTACTTTTTTGGTTTTGTGGTTTTTTTCTACGTGTATTACAGTCTACATGTATAAGTGCAGTGTACATGTTCATTACTTTAATTCAGGCATTCTTTGTATAGTGCCCACCTGTGTACAGTGACCAAAATAGCATTTTTTTGGTGGTCACTCTTAACAGGTTTTACTGTACTTGTGGATGGGTGTTGATATAATGAAATTATCCAATTATTTACACGCTAGTTTTGTTTATCTAATAAATAATACTGTTACCTATTTCTCATGCACCTCTATATGTATGTTATCAAAAAAAACTAAAAAAATCAATATATCTGAATTTCTGCGTATAACCCAATTTAAAAAAAAAATTCAAATCTAAGGTTGATCTTCTATTTGTGCTTCGATCGTCTCTAAGAAATTTTTCTTCGATTTGATCCAAAAAAATAGGGAAGTAAAAAATCTACGGAATTTAAGCGCATTTTGAAAATAGCAGAAGGAATAAAAGAAAGTCTGGAGATTTTATTCAAATGACTGAAAAAAATATGTCTGAAAGTTGGCTTTGGCTGAACTGCAATTTCGGATGAATGCTTCTGAAGTGATTTTCGCAATGCCTCGATTTGAGTTTTACTCTGAGAACAAAGCTCTTCAGCATCGAGTAAATCTGTAGAAAAAAAAAGTACACAGTCTACGACAGTGTGAAAAATCTCATCTTAATAAATCTTAAGTTTACACGACTGTGAGCAAGATGGCTTTTCGATTAAAAAAATCTACCATTATTTTAACATAGATAAAAAGCAGTTTGCTCTACCTAGCTACGTGTACTTCTTGACTTGAAAAATATGACCACGCAAGACTAAACCGGAAATAACCTCCCCTATGTGTGTCCACGATGGACAATGCAGTCGTGTGAAGAATGGCTGACGAAGATGAATGAGCGCCCTCTATCAGCGTGTTTGTTTCTACATGTTTTACCAATAATGATTGGACGCTTGGAAAGTCTAGTTGAAATGTATTCATGAATACTGTCCTTGTCCTTGTTTCTTTTACATCTCCCTTGTGCCACTTAGATATGTGCATTGTACATGTACCATTTTTATTGATTGAAATTGATTTACTGGCCATCGATTCCGAAGATACACCGGAACTTCGGAAGTATTTCATTACACGAATGATTTGCAATGGTTCACACTATTGACTGAGAGCACGTTGACACTTATTCATGAAGTTTGTTAACTTATTTTGAACCAATGTCGCGTAGTGGTATTACCCACATCGAAAAAAAAAGCTTTAGAAATATATTTTTAGAAATGTATTATTGTAATAATAATTGTTTCTTAAAATACATTTAAAAAAAACAGAAATGTATTTTTAGCTTTCAAATATATTTTAAAAGTTATTAAAAATATGTATAGATTAAAACAATCTAAGTTATTTCAAAATATATTTTAAAATGTATGCAAAATATATTTTAAAATGCATTTTCAATGCCATAAAAAGATATTTCCATTAAAATATTTTTTACAAAACATTTAAAAAAAAATGTATTACATGTATTGTAAATACATTGTAAATCTATTTTGCCTTAAAAATGTATTTTAAATGTATTACAAGGTATATTAATTCCGATATGGGTAAAGACTCTCACCACTAGGCGACACAGGTTCGTTTTGATATATGCGCTAATTGATATTATTGAATTTAAATATTTGAAAAAAAAATTGTCTATATAGATGGTTTTTGTTTGTCCAAACTTGCAACGTATATCCAGGTATGAAAATATACTTGTTCATTGCATGTACAAAATTGTTGATAGTTTGGTATTCCCAAGCTGATATTCTGGTATGATATTAGTGATATATTAAAATTCAACGCAGAATGCACTGCATGACGAAACTGAAATTATATGAAATACAGTGAAACGTACCCGATAAGTGACCACCAAAAAATGCCTTGGTGGTCACTGTACACATGTGGTCACTGTACACATATGGTCACTGTACAAATAATACATGAATTAAATTAAAATAACGAACATGTTTACACTGCACTTATACATGAAGACTGTAATACACGTAGTAAAATACCACAAAACCAAACAAGTACAGAATCATCATGTCTAAGGGTTAAAGCAAGATGTAACGTGACTCATTTGTTATCTGGTCACTTTTTAAGCTACATAGGCAATGTAAAAATTGCAAAAAAAGACAACACACACTGGTTACTGTACACAATAGACAGGTGGTCATGGTCACTATACGGAGAATTTTTATAAAGGAAATGTACACTAGAAAAAACAATACGCTTAAAAGTGGTCACTGTTCCAGGTTTTACTGTATCTATTTATTTCAGAATTTTTTTTACTATCCTCATGCGTAATTACTTTTGAACGTAAACAATCATATTAAATATTTTTAATTAGTACATAATTTTTGTAATGGACATCTGACCATACAATGTATATTTCTAAAGTTATTCAAATCCTAATTTAAATCCTAATTCAAATCCTAATTGTTTATAAATCTAATTTTGATATCTAGGTTGAATTGAATGATAATTGGACTTTATTAATACAATTCCAGTATCATATAATAACCTGGTCATTTAGAAAAAAAACTACGCATTGCTTAAGACATTATTTTCCAATTTTCCTATTATTCTGAAACCATCTCAATTAGTATTTGAGATAATTTAGTTTGCTCGTTGCAATTTTAAATTTGAATCATATTGTAGTTAACAAATTCTGTTAATAATTTGATTACTGTTGGGGATCACAATTACAACTTTTATTTGCATGCTTAAGAGTTAATTAAATCAGGGTTACGACATTGCAAATTGAACCTGGGATTGTCTGTATAGTTGATTTGACAAATTTGGTTAGTAACTTAATAACTGATGTTGATCCTCATTAAAACTGTTTTATTTACCAGCTATTGGTTGTCCAATTAACTGTTTCTATTCATGTACATAGCGCAAGCCTAAGAGATTTTGAAGTTTATATTCAGTTAACCACATTTGTTATATTTATTGACAATGTTCAGGGTTCCCCTACACTGGAAAACCTGGAAAAGTCAGGAGAATTCCTCGTAATCAGGTACAAATTTGCAAAATTTTCCGCGTTTTCCGAGGAAAAAATTGAAAAATTTTTATCCAAATTTTACTGTAACAAATTTGCAAAATTGTCCACGTTTACCGAGGAAATATTTTCAAAATCTGCTACGTTTTCCGAGGACAAATTTGAAAAATTTTCCACGTTTTTCGAGGACAAAATTGCACATTTTTCAACGTTTTGTGAGTACAAAATTGCATAATTATCCACATTTTCCTATAACAAATTTGCAAAATTTTCCACGTTTACCGAGAAAATATTTGCAAAAATTTTAAAGGTTTTCAGAGGACAAATTTGCAAAATTTTCCACGTTTTCCGAGTACAAAATTGCAAAATTCTCCACATTTCTCTATAGCAAATTTGCAAAATTTTCCACGTTTTTCGAGGACAAATTTTCAAAAGTTTCCATGTTTTCCGAGGACAAATTTTCAAAAGTTTCCACGTTTTCCGAGGACAAAGTTGCAAAATTTTCCACGTTTTCCGAGGACAAATTTGCCAAATTTTCTACATTTTTAAAGTACAAAATTGCAAAGTTCTTTACTTTTTCCTGTAACAAAATTTGCAAAATTTTTCAAGTTTAATAATGACAAATTTTCAAAATTTTGCACGTTTACCGAGTACAAAATTCTCCACATTTTCCTATAAGGAATTTAGAAGATTTTCCACGTTCTCCGAGGACAAATTTTCAAAATTTCCCACGTTTTCCGAGGACGAAATTGTAAATTTCTCCTCGTTGTCAAGGTTAATTTTGCAAAACTTTTAGCAAATGTTTTTTTAATGTTTAACTTTTTTCCATGTTAATTTTTTGACATTATCATTGCTCAGGAAATTTTTTTTTCAAAACCTGGAAAAGTCAGGAAGAAGTCAGGGAATTGGAAAAAGAAATTTCTGGGAGATCCCTGTAACCACATTACTTATATTTATCAACAATGCTATTCTCGTTCAATATTTTCTATCAGCTTAGCCTCACATCAAACAGTTGATCTTTGAACAATTTATGCAAATGTCATTCATGCCTTGGTATGATCTTATGTACGTTCAACTTACACGTATATTTATGGTCTTGTCGACGTAAACCACTTAAGTCTGTTGTCTGTCTCACATATTTACAGGCAATATAAGCCTTAAATAGGTCTTTTTTTGCATGACAAAACAAACAAATTTATAATAAACACTGCTTTGGCAGCCATGCAAATGGCTATTACTTCTACGTAATCTCCTTAAATGCAGAATTATACATGGAAAAAAATGGCCTATTTTTGTTGAAATCTGAGAGGGTGCAGGCCCATCTTTAACATCGGGGAAATGTATCTGTTTTATTTGCAAGTATGCGAGAAGTGATAAAAGCAAATTTATGGTCTTGTACCTTGTCTGAAAATTTGTCATTAAAGAAAACTGGAGCTGAAACTGGTTGCAAGAACTGTGTCACTGATGCTGACATTGCAGTAAATTTGTCCACCCATAACGTATAACTGCATTTGTTTTCTCTTTTTTATATATATAAGAATTACAAGCAGAGTCATTGTTTTTCTACGAATCAGTAAATTACTTTTTAATTAGTTGTGGAAAAATATTTGTTACGAAGCTCTCCAGCGTGTAATTGAATTGAGAATTGGTACATTAGTTTGTGGAATCGTATAAACGTGGAATGTAAAATTTCATTATTAATTGATGCAGTTTTGAGATATTTAGTGTTGCATGAAATTGTATTTAATAAGATGCAGTTAAATACATGTTTTTACCTAAAAAAAATAATGTGTGCAAATACGTTTCGAATTCTACAATTATGGACAGGGTTTCTTAATTTAATATCGTTGAAGTAGATGCATGGTTAATATTTTAATTTATTAATTTAAAAATGCGTTATACTGCTTACATATTTACCATCCAATGTACTAGTATACATTTTTGGAATTTCATATTATACTAATATTAAATGATTATTTTGATGATTATTTTCCGATCACTTAATTGTGACTAAAATGTTTATTGATAATAATAATAATGAGTCTAAAATGTAAAACAAAATTATTTTTTTATCTAAATTTTCTTAACAAATAATGTTGTATATATTTACTATTTTATAGTTTTTATTTCACATGCTAATTTTCTGGCACTTTATACTTTTTGATTGGTAATATATATTTCAAAATGTAAGATGCAGATGCATAGTTAATATTTTAATTTATTAATTTAAAAAATGCATTATAGGCCTACTGCTTATATATTCAGCATCCAATGTATACATTCTTGAAATTTCATATAATACAAATATTGAATGGTTATTTTGATGATTATTTTCCGATCACTTATGGCTAGAATGTTTATTGATAATAATGAGTGTATAATCTAAAATAAAATTCTTTTTTTATCAAAATTTTCTTAACAAATAATGTTGTATATATTTACTATTTTATAGTTTTTATTTCATATGCTAATTTTCTGGCACTTTATACTTTTTGATTGGTAATATATATTTCAAAATTTAATGAATCAAAACGTATTTTTGTTATGTTAGAAGCATATAATGCCTATATTAAAAAAATATGAATTCGATCCATTGTTATATTCCATTCAATACATTGATAATACATCCATTGGAAAATAAATGCATTAAAAACTAATTATAAATATTAGGACATGTATAAAAAACGTGTACATAAAGAACAGCTGTATGTTTCGGGCATTGTGGATGGCTGGTTGGATGCTTGTCTGGTTCCGGGGCCGCGGTTATACGGAGCCCCGTAGCGGAACATTACATTTTTTTTCGTTTTGTACGTAATGACGCAAACCGCGTACAAAACGAAAAAAATAAAATCTTCCGCTTTGGGGCTCCGTATATAATCGCAATTGCTCCAAATGAATGCATATTTTGAAATGCACGTTATAAGGCCGTTTAATTCGATCGACACTATTTCGGAAGTTTAACATGTTTCACGTATAAGGACGTTACATGTTTGGCACATTTGAATCTCAATCATTGTTATTTCTTAGCATGATCATCTTTACGAGCCCCAAAATTGGTGAAATTATCTTCTGTATGTAAAGCCGTTATAAAAGACATAGTTCAGAAAGGACGAGGATCATCGTATCTTTGGGGTTGTTGTTTCTGTCAAGCATTCTTCAATTATTGTTCATCCTTTCTGGATCTGTGTTGCTTTCTGTCTTTTTTATTTTCTTTTTTCCCTTTTTTTATACACGTTTCTGAGGAGAAGGGAATAAAGAAATAGAGATAGGGGTTTAAGATGCTCTCAGTCGGTCTATCCGTAAATAAGGTTTTCTTTGCCATATCTTTTTTTCCCTTCATCTTCTTCTTCTTCTTGGGATGTTTGAAAACATTGTAGAAACTGCCAGTCTCTTCAACTGAAGCCCGAGTTTCGCTCAAAAAAGCCATAACTAGATTTGGGCCTGCCAACTATTAAAAGGGATTCTGCACCTTTTCTTCTCTGTTTCTGTCCGAGTCCATCCATTGTGACACAATCCATGGCGAGAGATACACAACAATTGAAGGGAAAAACCGTTAGAAAACCACTCTAGCGGAAGAACGAAAGAGGAAACTACGATAGAAAAGTATCTATCATGGGTTTTAAAAATATATATATATATATATATATGTACACTTCACTCTATTGGGCATCTTGTGCTTAGGCACGGCTTGTAAGCACGTATCGCTTGTATAGCAACCAACTCTGACAATGGCTCACTTCTTCCATCCGAAAAAAAAACCCAAAACAAACCGGAATTTTTCCTCTCTTCGACAAAATAGGCACTCTCGCATTCGTGTGTGTACCTGAAGTAACCCAATTGGAAGGTGATATGTCATTTGAAAGCAAATGATATTTGGAGAAACTACGTTTCGTGCTGCTGCTGTGGGACATGAGCCGAATTACGAGTGATGGTTGTTAACAGTCGTGGTGCCTTGGCGATAAAAAGATAGTTTTTAGCTCATGGCTACCAACAGGGGGCGCAACTGGCGCATGGATTTTGAGATTCGGGGTGACTGGATTTAGGCCACTCATTTAAATGCACTATAACTCTTTGCAAAATCCCAAAAAATTCAATTTGAAATATATGCTTGAAATGTAATTAAATGAAGTTTGATATAATGAAATTTTATTTGAAAATGCTGTTTGCAAAACTTCAATTTCATTTTTTTTGTGTGCAAAATAACGTGAAAAATTCAATTTGAAATAAGTTTTGAAATGTAATTAAGGTGAATTTTGCAAAAGTGAATGTAAAATGTATATTTTGGAAAGGCTTTCCGGCAATGCATTGTAATCTTAAATTTCAAAAAAAATGTTAAATGTTCATTTTTGCGCTATTTAAATGCATATTTCGAAATGTATTCACGTCATCAAATTCTGGACGAAGTATTTTAAGATCCAATTTAATCATTCAAAATAAAGTTTACGATGCATTTTAATAATGTAAAACGTATTTTAATAATGTTTAAAGTATTTTTAAACGTATTGCAATAATGATAAATGAATGTTGAAATACATTTGTATTTTCAAAATTCATTTCATCTATGCATATAATGCATATTTTCTAATGTATGTATTGAATTTTATTTTCCAGAAACTATTTTTTTAAATGTATTCATGGCATTGAAAATGCATTTCAAAAATTTGTTTTGCATACATTTTCAAAATATATTTTGAAATAACTTAGATTGTTCCAATATATTATTGGAATTGGATTATTCCAATTATTATTAATAATACATTTCTAAAAATATATTTCTAATTTTTTTTCGATGTGGGTCATCTTTAATCAGAAAAAACGGCCATATGTAAACATGTTTTACCTTTTTATTTTACGGTTTTATATTGCGATTTATATTTGTCTAGAAACTGTTTTCTTATCTTTTTACGCGACTGCTTCAACTGTCTCCATCTATTGACTGGCTTTGCAACAAGGGCTCGAAATAAGGTCGAATCTAGGAGAAAAAAATCATATGGGCTATTTGGGCCAAGGATAAAGTTTTAGGTTAGCTAAAACATGTACGATATACCTTCGTGCATATTCATGATATTTTCACTTGGGAACAATTTAGCATTTTTAGGGCCTCACTGGTAGCATTTTAAGGAATATGAAAGTGCTCGTTGAAAACTCTTAAAATAATTTTGAACAAGGTAGCTTCTGTTGAAAGAAGTTATTTACATATAGATATATAGAGCGTTTCAACGCCAAGGATATATAAAAATGGACGAATTTCATCAAAATTTGATGTTTGGAAATGAGCCATCTAATATAAAATTCTGCTTTAACCGTTTGCATAAGAAAAACCCAGTAACCCAGATTCAGAGAAAGAGTACGAAAGATAACTAATGATACATCCTGTTACATAAATAATAAATTATTGATGATTTGGAAATTAAGGTTTGATGTTATGAATGGTTTTGGTTGCTACAAGAGCGTACTTTTTCAGGAAAATTACCATATACAGCTGTGTATTTCTCATTACAGAAACGATTTAATAAGTTTCGAAACTTTTTAACAATTTGCATAATTTTTTCTTTAATAAAAATCTAGCATATTGTATCAAATTGATGCATTGACTACATTTTTATGATGAATCAAATTTTAATAATCAGAATATCTTAAATCAACTATCAACGAATTGATCTGCATTTTATTTCGTCAAGTTTTACATCATTGAGAAAATGCCTATTTATGGAGATACACATATGTACGTGTACATTGCAATGAATGTTTTATGCATGTATGGAAAATAACGTGTATTATTTGTCATAATTAAGCCATTAATTTCCAAGAACCTGGAAAAGTGACCACCTTTGAATGGTGACCACATGTTTATGTTAAGCACTTTTTAGTGCATTAAATAGTCTTTAAGTATATCTGATTTCAAAAACTCAAATACTCAAAAATTTATTATTTGAAATCATTCATTATATATTATTTTTATTATATTCATTTATATTATTTGTCCACCCCCTAGGACGAGTACATAATATGATATTGGTTGTTGATGATAATATGTAATTTTCCTACCCAAGATGCCAATTCTCATTCATTTCATTTCGTTTTTCAAACACGTAACTCCAAGTATCCCGACAGAAATGAAATCCTATATATTTTTCTTTATCATATCATGTTTTTTTTTCGATGCTCTGAAGATGAAATTCAGATATCAGTCGGTAGAATTCTGACTTTCTCTTCTGTTGTCTAGTTATCGAAAATAATGCTCTCCAGTTGTGGGTTTCCCATAATCTTTTCGTAACCCTCTCCACAATTTCTTTTTTCTTTTCAAAGAAATTCCACTGAAAAAAAACAAGTTTTTTTGGTGTATTTTTTGTCTTTCTTGACGTTTGTCGGATTTTTATTTGGCTGAAGTGTTTTTATGCGTATAATGCTGTGGGTGGCCATCATCTTGATGGACAACAAAGATTTCTCACCAAACATTGCCTTTTCCCTCCCCTCATCCCACCCCCCTCTCTTGTTTAAAGATGCAATTGAGAGGCTATAGCTGCACTGCCCATTGGCCAGCTCTTTGACGCCACATGAAATACCCTGGATGACCCTGTTTTGAATGTCCTAAAAATAGTCCTAAAATAGGATGCAAGAACCATAAAAGCCTTCGCCTAGTATTTGTGTTTTTGGAAAAATAAATGCGAAAAGAGTTTTTTTTTTGGAACTTTTTCAGATAAAGCCGATGATTGATGGAATTGCGAAAATATTTTTCTATGATAAATTATGATCTGAAAATATAAAGATTGTGTTATGTTTTTTTTGTCTTCTCAGCTATAGAGCGGGAATAATACGATTAATGTCGCAAAATATCTTTCTCGTCATCGTTGCGTTGACGCCAAACTCTCCGAGAAACTAAAATGTTGACACGATTAGATTAACTCTCTCGAACAATGCATTGACTTTACCACATTACTTCTTCTTATTGATTTACTGCTGACTACAGACGCATATTGGAATGGAAGTGTAAAAATAACTTAGTAACTGCTTGAAACAACGCCCTGATAGAGAACCAAATCATACTATGTATGGCCATGTACAGCATATTATTTATGTACCATGCACTTATACATGTGGACTGTAATACACGTAGTAACAAACCACTTAACCAAACAAGTACAGAATCATAATGTCTAAGGGTTAAAGCAAGATGTAACGTGACTCACCCGTAATCTGGTTACTTTTTAAGGTTCATTGGCACTGTAAAAATTGCTAAAAAGACAACACACACTGGAAACTGTACACAATAGACAGGTTTTCACTATACAGAGAATTTTTATGAAGGTAATGTACACTAAAAAAAAACAATACACTAAAAAGTGAGTGGTCACTTTTTCCGATTTAACTGTATGTTATTTCCAATATTTATAAATGTTGTATGTTTAGCAATATATGCATTTACTCTTATAAGAATGAAAACATTGTTAAAATGGTAATAATTTAAGACTGGACAGTATGTGAATTTGGAAAATATTATCCAATTTTCATGATCATTTTGACCATGTTGGGTATTATGATAAAGGGGTTGTGCAATATGGGACAAGGGGCTGTTTTGCAATATGTGAGGAATAGTAAACGCTAGATTTTATATTTTGTTTTAATTTTATTTATATAGCGGCCTTTTAAAGTAATTCTGAAATATGATGTCTTTATTTGCTCGCATAATATAAAACATTTTACGATGACTCCAATAATTCAAAAATGCTGAAATACATTTACAAAAAATTAGAAAGTTAAGTCAATTTTGAAAAATATCTATCAATCCAAAGAATAAATTAGATATTTCAAATGTTATCCTAGTCCTAAAATAGGATCCAAGATCTATAAAAATGCATTTTAAGAATAGCCTACATTCTGAACTAAACATATACACGTAAATACATGTAGTAATTTTTTTGAAAATGTTCAACTGATTTTTAAATTATTGTCAAACTGTGCTACTTCTTGGTTAACATTCAATTGTTGAATATTTTTGAAAATGTTCGTTGCTTGCATCAGTCGCCCCAGGATGTACTGTTGAAAGAAATGTCAGTAAACATCGCTGCTTATTATTCATGACAATATTTCTGCCAATAAAACGTTCAAAAAACTGCTACTCTGCTTTTAGCATGATGGCACGTTCGTCTTTAAGGAAGTCGGACGTGCTTTTCTATTTGCCAATCTGCGATGATATGGCAATTGATGCGAGACTTTGTTTGATCATAAAGCATAGAAGATGGGCATCATTTAAATAAGTGTAAAAATACGTTCGCTTTGTTTTTTATATTCAAACTGCTGCTGCTGTTGTTGCAAAAATTGTAAAAGTTGGTAAATATAATGCGGTTGAATGACATTGGCTCTGGAAGTCTGCCAGAGCTGAAAAAACCTTAGCACAATGGCAAAAACAGGTTTTACTGTTATGTTGAAATGATCTGAAAAAAGTCTTAATCCGCAATGATCACACCAGGTCACGTGTATGCATTGTTTTATCCTTTTTTGGGCAGGAATGCATCATTGTGAGCAAATCAACTGTTTTTCTGATTTTGTCAGGATGGCAGTCTTTGACAATTTCAGAGATGTAGCCTACATACGAGTACTTCCTACATTGAAGCAAAATGCATTTAATAAATGTGGTTGAAAATATGAATATTTTAACATTCAACATTGTAAAAATCCATAGACGATAATAAGGTTTTAAAATACATTTATAAGAATACGATTTTGATATACGTTGACGAGAATACGAAATTGAAATATATTAACCATAATGCGATTTTAAAATACTGTAAATTAACGAGAATAAGATTTCGAAATATATTTACGAGAATACGATTTTGAAATATATTTTCCAGAATGCGATTTTTAAATATATTTACCAGAATACGATTTTGAAATACATTGACCATAATACGATTTTGAAAAACATTTACCAGAATACGATTTTGAAATACATTGACGACAATAGGATTTTGAGATATGTTTACCAGAATACTATTTTGAAATATATTTACCAGAATACGATTTTGAAATATATTTACCAGAATACGATTTTGTAATATATTTACTAGAATACGATTTTGAAATATATTTACGAGAACATGATTCTGAAATATATTTACCAGAATACGATTTTGATATATATTTACGAGAACACGATTTCAAATACATTGACGAGAATACGATTTGGAAATACATTGACCATTAAACTATTTTGAAATACATTGACCATTATACGATTTTGATATACATTGACCATAATACGATTTTGAAATACATTGACCATAATACGATTTTGAAATATATTTACGAGAACACGATTTCAAATACATTGACGAGAATACGATTTTGAAATACATTGACCATTAAACTATTTTGAAATACATTGACCATTATACGATTTTGAAAGACATTGACCATTATACGATTTTGAAAGACATTGACTATAAAACTATTTTGAAATGCATTGACCATAATACGATTTTGAAATACATCGACCATAATACGATTTTAAAATACATTGACAATAATACGATTTTGACGAGAATACGATTTCGAAATACATTAACGAGAATACGTTAATATATCAATGTATATCAAAAATCGTATTCTCGTCATTGTTTTCAAATTCCATCAACAAGAATGCATTTTAAAGTGCATTACATCTGTTCTGATCAATACATAGCGTATTTTCATACATGTATTTTTTTTTTTTTAAATTCAATTCTTTTCAATTGAGAACGATTGCAACGACCACATTGCAAGGGCCAATAGATTGACGAAACCAGGTCACGTGTCCGCATAGTTTTCAGTCTTCTATGAGCAGGAATGCATCTTCGTCAATCAATCAACTGCTATTCTTATAGTTATGTCAGGGTCGCAGTCATCAACAATTGCAGAGAAATGCCCATGGATGGATGCATTGTATACGTGCATTACATCCATATCTTCAGACTTTGTTTTCGTGGCTTAAGTCGATGGTTGGTGGACGAAATATATCATGGCAAAGGGCTAAAGAGGTTTCTCTACCTAGATTTATCACTGGCCATTACGATGGATATTTAGGGATTTCCATTTGTTTGCGGACTCTCTGGATTTATCTTTCCCCAAATTCCTCGGTGGTTTTCTAATGCCTAAATGGATATGCTGGAAGGCGATTGCAAATTTACAGAAGCTAAATAAGAGCAGTAATTCAACGGTGAAAATTTTATCTGCTTTTCGACCCATGTTGGGTGAACATAACGATTAATTACTTCTAGAAATTGATCGTAAAAGGCTGGCCAGTTTACGAACTCGAAATAGTTTTGGTATTATTTTTGTCAAATCGATAAGAAAAGCATTTGAAACTTTCTGTATATGTAAGGAAAAATTGAATGTATTCAATGTATTTGTCCAAATTAATTTCGGTTTTAATGTAGACATGACTATTGCGATGTTTGTTCTAAAGTTTGTGCATTCCCTCATAAAAAAATGCTTTAGAAATATATTTTTAGAAATGTATTATTGTAATAATAAATGTATTTGTAGCTTTAAAATACATTTTAAATTTTTTTCAAAATATGTATAGATTGGAACAATTCAAGGTATTAAAAAATATATTTGAAAATGTATGCAAAAATATTTTTAAATGCATTTTTAATACCATATAAAGATATTTTCATTAAAATTCATTTTACAAAACATATAAAGAAATGTAAATTTAATGTATTTTGCCTTAAAAAAATGTATTTTAAATGTATCACAAGGTATTTTTATTTTGATTTGAGTTTTTACTGGTGGGAAATGTTGGAAACCCGGATAATCGATATTCCGGATAATACGCGAAATGCTGTCAAAGCTTAAAAATATGACATTAACGAAAATTTAAAATTTGTAAGAAACTATCTTGTTTTTTTTTTGTTTTTTTAAATTAAAACGACTGATAATTTTTGTTATTGGATTAATTGTGCAGTTTTATAAAAATAAGTTTTGTTCTTTGTTTTTTGTTATGTTTTTTTTTTTTGTTTTGGAAGAATTTTTTTTTTTTTTTAAATATTAATTTTGTTAGTAGGAAAATTTGTCGTATTTTTGGAAATTTTAGACACTGTTTGAAAAAAAAAGCATTTTTTTTAAAAGTAAAAGCATTGCATTGTTTCTCAAAAAATTGTACAAGTGCTTTTGCACTTTCTTTTACATTTCATACTGATTTGCTCGAAAAATAATTTCCAATATATTTTCAATTTTTTTTAAAAATGTATTAATTTATTGAACATTAATCTTATGTTAAGTATACTTTTAATAATATTTAATGGCCCCTGCCTGCTTATATTTTTTTACAAATAGCAAAAACAAATTTTGATTTTTGTGTAAATTTCTTCTAACGACACACAGAATTCAGAATTGTGTAATTGAACTTATAATTGTTTTTTACTATCTTATATTGAAGCAACACGTTTGATTTTATGATTTTGATTTAAGAATGTGATGAAAATTTATATTTTTATTACCTTTTCATAACCCAAGTTGTCTGAATTTCTCCGTACGACTCGTAGCATTGTTGGGCAAACTTTAAATTGAAAATACTCGTAATTTCAAGTCGTCGTAAAACTTAGGCTGACCGGAAAAATAATTGAAAGAGAGTATTTATTATCACTGTGGGATTTGAAAAAGTCCTTTAAAGTATTCCCTAGTGATGGCGTGAATTCTCGTAAAAATTGAAGAGGATCCAAGACACGAACGATGTACTTCATGAGATTAAAATTGTCAATAAATTCATGCTTCCAGATGGATTGCGAACAAAATGGCGGTGCTTCCTATAACGAACTTGTCGGTATACTCTACTCAAAATTTACTATAAAATTTATTAGGACTGAAATCTCAAAGGTGAAATTCACAAAAAAACGATGCGATGACATGCGTGTAGTTCTGCAAAGTTTCTTTCAGAGTATGTTCCTAAAAGCAACAAAGTTTTTTTTTATTAAACTTTACATTTGGTAAAACGAATTAATATATGTTCTAAAAAAAATTAATTAGATATATTTTAAAATGTATTTTTGATGATCAAAACACATTGGAAAATTTAGGAAATATAGTAATTTCTTCGAATGTCTTTTTATATAATGTTAATGAAGGCATTATCTACGATGTATTATAAAAGTGTTTGCATATCATTATAGAAATGAAAATCCATTGAAATGGTATGTAGTATCGAAATTACGATATTCATAATTTTAAAATGTGCATTTATATTAGGGATATGTTGACATCGTATTATTATATTATACTAGCGGGAAGGCCTGGCTTTTCCCGGGCTGTACTTAAAAAACAGTGGAAAATTAATGAAATCATAAACATTGACCTGGGTAATGGCGTCTTTTTTGAAAACCCCCTAAGTCACACACACGACTTCTTTGATTGACCCCTTAAGTCACACGCACGTCCTTTTTGATTGACCCCTAAGTCACACGAACGCCTTTTTTGAATGGCCCTTAAGTTACACACACTTCCTTTTTGAATGGCCCCTAAGCCACTCAAACACGTCCTTTTTGAACGACCCCTAAACCACAGTCAAGACCTTTTTGAATGGTCCATCCCCACAAACACGACCACACAACCACATGTTTTCTATGTTATATATTAGATTAGCCAAAATGTTATTAAAATACATGCTTGAATCTTTACATATTTTGAAATACAATTTAATTTTTATAAATATTGTTCATTGCTCCAATTCAATTTTAATAAATATTTATCATTGAAAAAAAAAGTTATTTTTAAGAATATATTTTATAGTTTTCATGCTTTCAGTGATATTGTTAAACTTTAGAAATTTTAAATTTTACAGATAAACAATATTTCCCAACAATATTTATTTTAAGTTATTAAACGAATTCATAAATTGTTTCCTCCAATTTAGTTTTTGAAATCTGTATTACATTCAAACCTAAATAAGAAATTTAGATCAGCATAAAATGTCATCAACATCTGTTTGTTTTTTCCTCGATCTGCCTGACATTGCAAGAGTTGGGTTCGAAACAAAACTGAATTTATTGCAGCGTTTAATTTGGATTGTTTTCATTTAATTTATGGTTGGCAGTGTTAAAATCTGTTCTGGGAACGAATTTCTTGTTTCTCGGAGCAATGACATCTCCCATAACGACTTTGATGATGGAGTTTGCGAGACGTGAGCAGAAAATGATCCTGGAAACTGGCCAAAATCCAGCCTGGAAATCTTTGGAGCAAATCTCATTTTTTACCTTCTTCGGAAGATTATGAGAACTTTTATTTATTTTTTGGTCTCTAAGCAGCCTAAATGTAATTTGTATGCCATAATGTGAAAATAAGCCATAAGGCGGTCCATAAGCCATTTGACATCAGGCTTATCATTATTGTCACAATAATGGTAAACCTATAACCCTTGCACGACTGAGAATACAACTGGAGCACAACTCGATTTAAGCTTTGTAGATTTCGATGTGATGTTTATTTTAGAAAGTTTTGTTACTAAATTCATTGATAGCTCGCATCTCCTGCTCACATTAAAAAGAAATTAATGTATAAAATGCATTGGAAAATAGTTAAAAATAGTTACAGATTGAAACATAGTAATGCATTTTTCAAAATAAATCTCAGCTTTATTAAAATGCATTTATAAATGCCTGTATTATCATACGCTTTTTGATACATTGAAACACTGTATTTGAAATTATGTAATGATTGGAACACAGCATTGTAATGCATTTGAAACTATATTGATTGGAACACAAGCATTGTAATGCATTTGAAAATATATTGATTGAAACACAACATTGTAATGCATTTTAAAATGCATTTTAAATTATGTATTGATTGGAACGCAACACATGTAATGCATTTTAAAATAAATTAGAAAATATGTATTGTTTAGAACACAACACTGTAATGCATTTAAAAATGGATTAGAAAATATGTATTGTTTGGAACACAACATTGCAATGCATTTAAAAATTTGTATTGATTGAAAGACAACATTGCAATGCATTTTAAAATGCATTTTGAATTATGTATTGATTGGAACGCAACACATGTAATGCATTAGAAAATGGATTAGCAAATATGTCTTGTTTGGAACACAACACTGTAATGCATTTTAAGATGGATTAGAATATATGTATTGTTTGGAACACCACATTGCAATGCATTTAAAAATATGTATTGATTGAAAGACAACATTGCAATGCATTTTAAAATGCATTTAAAATTATGTATTGAAAGGAGAAAAATATTTGAATGTATTTTAAAATGCATTTGAAAATGTATTGAATGGAAGACAACACTGAATTTCATTTTAAAATGCATTTGAAATTATGTATTAATTGAAACAAAATTCATTTTAAAATGCATTTGAAATTATGTATTAATTGAAACAAAACATTTAAGAGTGCATTTTAAAATGCATATGTAAATTGGAACACAGCATTGCAATTCATTTGAAAATGCATTTAAAATTATGTATTGTTTGGAGCAAAACATTGAAATGCACTTGAAAATGTAATGATCTGAACACTATACATTGTAATGCACTTGAAAATGTAATGATCTGAACACTATACATTGTAATGCATTTAAAAATATGTATACCTGTATATTGGATAACTGAAAGCTTCTGAAAATGCATTTTGAAATTTATTTTGGCAAGTTACTTACGTCATAATATTTCAATATACATGTACTGTATATTCTATTCGAAGCGTTTCAAACTGCATTTTAGTAACGCATAATGTGTTGGAAAATCACATTTAAATAACGCAAATTCTTTTTTTTAAATGCATTTCAACGTTGCAAACTGTGCATATTTTCTAACAGCATTTTGAAATGCACAAGAGTTTTGCATTTGTGCTTATAAGCTCTCTGTCAGGCTCTTGCGTTTCTTTAATAGCTAAGAAAATCATCTTGAGTATTCGGTCAAGGCTGTTCATTCAGAAAGCAATTGAAAAAAAGCCCTTTTCCATCCTAATTTCCCAAACAAAGTAGAAAGGAGACCGCCCTTAACTCATATGAAACACAAAGCACGCATTCAAAGACTGGCTTCAATTTCAAGCTTATTTCTGCTAAAATTTCATTCAACCGAAGCTGCGAGAAACGCCATAACGAGGCCTTCAAAGCCACGATCAATAATTCGGGCTTGTTTGGAAATGATGCTTCTCGCAGCAATTTCGACGCAATTTTTTGCCTATTTTAGCTGAAAGTCGAACAAATGGCATAGTTTTTGCTTTTTGAGTCAACATTTAAGAAAAAAAATGAAAAACGTAGTTGAAAATAAAAGCTTAATCGCTCAGGACCCATCAGGGAGATATCGTTTCCGGTTATTAATGAATTGGTTCCCATTATTTGACATTTAAGTGTTAACAGGCCCACCAGGGTAGAAAAAATAGATATGGCTATATATATGAAGAATTGTTAATATGGCCAGACCAGAAATTGGCCAGAATACCTCAGATATGGCCAGATTTGTAGATATGGCCATATTTAGTCAGATCTGGAAATATGGCCAGAAATATTCCATATTTGCAGATATGGCTAGACCATAAATTGGCCAGAACACCTCAGATATGGCCAGAAATATTCCAGATTTGCAGATATGGCCAGACCAGAAATTGGCCAGAATACTTCAGATATGGCCAGATTCGGAAATATGGCCATATGTAAAGGCATATCTTACCATGTTTAAATAAACTACATATGGCTTTTTAGATATGACCATATTTGGAACCATGTATGCCATACTTAGCCCATGTCTGGCAATATGTAATTTTTCCAACCGGGCAATCACGTGTCGAAAGAATGTAAATAATGTAATACGAGCTCCATTTATGATACATCGTGTACAAAATGGCGCCAATTTGTGATTTTACAGTTGATACTCGATTAACCGGTTTGTGGATTAACCGTGGATCCTTTTTTTTGTTGTTGTTAAAAAATCGTACAATGAAACCTGTTAAGAGTGACCACCAATAAATAATAATGTTATGTTTGTCACTGTACTGTACACAGGTGGTCACTATACAAAGAGTGCCTGAACTAATTAAAGAATGAACATGTACACTGCACTTATACATGTAGACTGTAATACACGTAGTAATAAACCCCAAAACCAAAAAAAGTGCAAAATCATCATGTCCAAGGGTTAAAGCAAGATGTAACTTGACTCATCCGTTATCTGGTCACTTTTTCAGGTAGATTGGCAATGTGAAAATTGCAAAAAAAAGACAACACACACTGGTCACTGTACACAATAGACAGGTGGTCATTACTATACGGAGCATTTTTAGTAAGGAAATGTACACTAGAAAAAACAATGCACTAAAAAGTGGTCAAAATAAACAGGTGGTCACTATTCAAAGGTTTTCACTTCTACAGGTTTTACTGTAATTTAACTAGGTTTTTTTTCACTCATAAATGACCATTTTCCTTAAACTACTTTTACTTTTATGAAGTCTTTTTATGAATAAAGCTCTTTTCCTCAAAATATAACAAAAGTATACAAAACATTGCATATTTTCCTCATTAAATAATGGAAAACCATGATATCTGAATTTTATGAAGTTCTTTGGTAGTTGCAATTATCATGTCCTTTTCAAATTTACATATCTTCAGGGAACTGTTAATCGTAATTAAGTTTTTTTAGTTCGTTTTTTTTATTTAAAATAATTTTCAGGATGTTTAATTCGCACATGCCTTAAAGGTCTTGTCCCCCTTAGAGCATAATCTTCTACAATTCTTAATTAAAAAAGTGTATACAGGAAATCAATATATTTCAGTAAATTAGTTTCAGGAAGTGATTAACATAATGCTATTAGCAGAACTAGATCAAGTAATTAATTTAACTTGAAGTCATTTTCACGTCACGTTAGTCATTTATGCAGTCATTTCATCCAGTTAATTCTGATTAACAAATACGGCAACTTATTTTATATGTTTATACAGGATTTGAATGTATAATAAACATGTATATTAATCTGGCAAGTATATTTATATTTCATGCAGAATGGTTATCGGTAATTAATCGCATCTAAAATGTCAAAATATCGATTGAAAGTTGAGCATTTCATGTGAAATTTGCATAAACTGTTTATCCTTTTTCTTGTGGCTTAGCATTTCAGCAATGTAAATGACAATTTTAATTAAAATCTACGTATGTTAGGCAGTCCCGGTGATTTATAACTATTTAGTTTTGAATTTAATATTGTTCATTTGCATTTTAATTTCAATATTTGCATGTACTTCCAAACTCTACATTTTGGAAATATTTCATTATTTCTTTACGCCTAAAATAGAAATAGAAATATGGACCAGAATAAAAAAAACGAACTGCAATCGATTAAATTGCTTATTGTACTTCAATAAATTAAATTATTTATTGTACTGCAATATAGTAAAATTTGATATACTTCACACAAATATGCAAAATGGAAGTAACTGCATTGCGTTTTTCAGATATTGATAAAAGTCATATCGGTTTCATTCGTTTTTGTGGCCATGTGTGTGCTACTACAGTACGTGTTTATAGAAGTATGAAAGTAGACCATGTTGTCTGTGCATTTTTTTTTTATATCCTAGTAAAACGCCGAATGAACATTTCTCTTTTTTATGTCATTTTTCCCCCTGTGAGACAGCACCTTGCTGAGGGTCTATTGGATTTTAATGATTTTTCTAACGGATCAAAGCTGCTTTTTATTAGTACTAAATTCGCTAATGGTCAAATGAAATCGTTTCAGTTTGTTGATTTGGATGGAAAGTCGTTCTTACTGTCGTTTCCGAGCTACTTTTTCCGAGAAATGCTGTTACTCGGTCCTCTATATATTGCCAACGTTTTCAGACATTTTCTACAACGAGCATTGCTCCATAAATACATGTATATGTAATGCAAATTCCGCTGAAAAATACATTCCTTGGTCATTAAATTGTCTTTTTCTATTCATATTTTAACATACGCTATTTCATTTAAATAAAATAACACGTGTTACTCGTTGGCTTCTACAACGTGTCGAAATATCATATACGATACGATTTGATACGATATCAACGCTACCGTATTTCGCTCAAATTCAGTATGTCCACATTCACGAAACAATAACTGTATTTGGAAATTTATTTACGAAATGTATTTTAATATGCAATTAGATTGAGACAAATTTTCATTTTAAAATGTAGTACGAAATACATGTATTTTAAAATGAAATGAATTCAATATCATAAGATACGATTTGATACGATATCAACGCTACCGTATTTCGTTTAAATTCAGTATATCCACATTCACGAAACAATAAATGCATTTGGAAATTTATTTTCTAAAATGTATTTTAATATGCATTTAGATTGAGACAAATTTTCATTTTAACATGTAGTATGAAATACATGTATTTTAAAATGAAATGAATTCAATATTCTATACGAGACGATTTGATACGATATCAAAGTTACCGTATTTCGTTCAAATACAGTATATCCACATTCACGAAACAATAAATGCATTTGGAAATTTATTTACGAAATATATTTTAATATGCATTTAGATTGAGACAAATTTTTCATTCAACATGTAGTACGAGATACATGTATTTAAAATGAAATAAATTCAATTTCAAATGAAGTTCTAAATGCAATTCGTATTTTTTTTGTAATATTCTTGTATACTGTATTTTGAACTGCATTGGAAATTATTTCAAGATGTTTTACAGTAATTTAAATTGTACAGCAAAACCTGGAAAATGTGACCACCTTTAAATGGTGACCACGTTTTAGTGTTTTGTTTTTTCTAGTGAACATTTCCTTCATAAAAATATTCTCTGTAAAGTGACTAGTGACCACCTGTCTATTGTGTACAGTGACCAATTGGGTGTTGTCTTTTTTAATTTTTACATTGTCAATGTACATTAAAAAGTGACCAGATAACGGATGAGTCACGTTACATCTTGCTTTAACCCTGGGACATGATTCTGTACTTTTTTGGTTTTGTGGTCTTTTACTACGTGATTTACAGTCTACATGTATAAGTGCAGTGTACGTGTTCATTATTTTAGTTTAATTCAGGCATTCTTTGTATAGTGACCACCTGGGTACGGTGACCAACATATTAACATATGGTCGCTATTAACAGGTTTTACTGTAATTTGAATTGTATTTAAAATTTACCGCAAATGCATTAATTCAATCATTTTAAATACAACTGAGATCACTAATCATTTCGAAATATATTAGATTATATAATTAAAACATTTATGTAAAATTGATAAAGCTTTGCGAAATGCATTTTTATATTACTAATAAAATGTTCTAACATATATATATGTGCATTTAAAAATTCTTCAAAAATAGCATAATTTCAGTAATTATTTTTGCGAAACACATCGATTTTGCAAAAGCAGACGTCACGATCATGAATCTCAAATCTGACCCAATTTTTGTTTCTTACTTTCATATACTTTCTGAGCAAAACTGCTCTTTATTGGTCAGATTTTTCTGGGACGGATTTCAGGATTCTAGGATATTAATTGTCCTTCTTCAGAGAGGAGGATCAAGTCCTCATCCGAAGCGTAAAAATTGTGAAGGTAAAAGCACGCAGTTTGTTTTGTCAGTTAGAGCAGAAAAAAATACATGAATTGACATTGACAATAAAACATTAGTGCCCGGAATAGTTTTCGTTTTTCCCTCACTCATAATTTATTCTGATCGATGGCTAGAATACAAACTGCCATCTATAAAATTCATCGCTTTCCCATATGTCACTGTCACTTTCCACTATTTTACTCTCTGAAGATGGGGTGGTGGGCGCCATTTTGTTCCATCGAGAGATATTGATTATGGCCATATTTGCTCCAACGATTTTGTGAAAATGATGTGTATTTTGTGACTAACATCACGTTTAATTACTTACTCGTCGTATTCATTGTAATGTTGGATTATCAGAATACAGTGAAATCTGCTTAGAGTGACCACCAAAAAAAAAGTGCTGTGTTGGTCACTGTACGCAGGTGGTCACTATACAAAGAATGAGTGAATTACATTAAAATAATGAACATGTACATTGTACTTATACATTTAGACTGTAATACACGTAGTAAAAAACCAAAAAGTACAGAATCATCATGTCCATGGATTAAAAAAAGATGTATTGTTGGCTCATCTGTTATCTGGTCACTTTATAAGGTACACTGACAATGAAAAAATTGCAAAAAAGACGACACACACTGGTCACTGTACACAATAGACAGATGGTCACTGGTTACTATACGAAGAATTTTTATGCAGTAAATGTATGCTGGAAAAAACAAAACACTAAAAAGTTGTCAACATAAACAGGTGGTCACCATTCAAAGGTGGTCACTTTTCCAGTTTTCACTTTTAGCACAAAAGTTTAAACCAGCAAAGGCATGCAGGTTTTTTTGGATTCGTATTTTAAAACTTTTGAATATTAGTAACCAGTGACAACCTGTCTATTGTGTACAGTGACCAGTGTGTGTTATCGTTTAACATTTAAAAATTTTAAAGAAATTCTGAAATCATTTTTAAATGAATTCGTACGTTCTGTAGTATATTTTGAAATACATTTGAAAGTATTAAAAAAATATTTCATAATGCACATTTAAAATGTTTTCATTTCAAAATATTTGCGTATAATTTTTTAAAATGCAATTTACAGTTTGGTACGCATTTTTCAAAATGCATCTAAAATACATTTACAGTAAAACCTGCAAGGAAAAGTGACCACCTGTTTATGTTGACCACTTTTTAGCGTATTGTTTTTTTATAGTATATATTTCCTGCATAAAAATTCTCTGTATATATAGTGACCAGTGACCAGTGTGTGTTGTCTTTTTGTTTGCAATTTTTACATTGTAAATGTTACCTTATAAAGTGACCAGATAACAGATGAGTCACATTACATCTTTCTTTAACCCACGGACAAGATGATTCTTTACTTTTTTGGTTTTGTGGTTTTTTACTACATTTATTACAATCTACATGTATAAGTACAATGTACATGTTCATAATTTTAATGTTATTCACGCATTCTTTTTAAAGTGACGACCTATGTACAGGGACCAACTTATCACTTTTTTATGATCACTTTAAACAGGTTTCCCTGTACATTTATTTTCAATATAAGGGGTGGGGGGTTTGAAATCTTTTGAAATCTTATCATTTTTTAACATGGCCTAATATTTCCGAATTTTTTCACATCTTTTCAAATCCACTTTCAATGCATTTTTGTGTGTATTCCACATTGGTCAACGTTTCAATTACAGTTCCTGCAATCTATGTTTGTGCGTATATTCAAACCTGTCCTATTTGTCCGAGAGTATATGACCTAGATTCTAGGAGAATCGAAGATCGCTGCCATTAAAGTATGCATGCAGGGTCATTTCATCTGAATCATCCTGACTTTTTCGGAAATAGCGTCGATGGCAATCCCATTTCTGGATGGAATTCACTGTAGCAATCTTCCTCCATCATCTCTCCTCTTTTCACCTTCAACTCTTCTTCCTTTTCTAATCACGTGAGTGCCATCGCAGCAATCATCATGAATATTGAAGTCAGATATTGCTTTTTTTTTCGCTCAGCTGCTTTTGCTTGTATCGAGGCCCCCGAAAAGGCTTTATGAGCCTATCGACCCAAACGCCGTTTAAATTTTTCTAAAGATGATGAACGGTCTGGAGTTTTACAATTTGTCTTCATTTGCATTTATTGAGCTCGCGTGGTTGCATCCTCGTCCTGGAGCGTGATGATGGCTCTTTCGCATCCACGCTGAAAACAAGAATCCCTCGCCAGAAGGCGCTCAGATCTATACAGTAGAACTTGTCTAAAATCAACCCGTGTAAAATCAAATCCTCTCTAAAATAAAAAAAATATGCTGGTCCTGCCATAGGGACCCATGTATAAAATCAAAAAAACCTCCATAAAGTGTAATTGCAAAAATTTTTACTGGTCTAACATTG
>JAQGBX010000802.1:0-30505 GCA_034698745.1 Megaphyllum sjaelandicum
TTTATCGAAATTTATACAAATTTATCATATTTATCAAATAATACGAAGCGTAGCGCTATAGTTGCCAGATATGACCGTAAGGTGCCAGGTCGAGCGCTGGCGGTTGCGAATACATGTGCATTATTCACATGTTCAGTTCGAACAATATACACTTTCCTCCGTTAGAAAGGAGTTAACCATCATCATCATCATCAAATTCAACGCTCTACAGCGCGTTGATTTTTAGAAGTTCGCGGAAAATTTGATTAAGAAACCCAATTAGTCTTAACCAGGTTAAGACAGCGCACCTCACTTCTCCTGAGATGGAATTTACATCTTTTGTTGGTACAAAGCATTTTCATCTCAAAATCCATTTGTAACGTAACTCGATATTTTTAGTGACACACTCTTAACTCTTTTGATCTTATACTCTAAACATATTTTCAGATCTATGTTCCTCTTTATTTTACAATATATTGATTGAAGATGCCGTCCAGGTGGCAGCACCATAGGTCTTATCATAACCTGGAAATGATTTTTGGCAGGATGGATTTTAGACTATAAAGTATACTTGTACTGATTGCCAAGCTTGGAAGGGAAAATAAAGTCCCAGTGTGACAGTACTCGAATTGACTTGTTCGCCTTTCACCAATAATTCTGCAAACTGAATAAAAAAGAGACTTCAAATATCGGCAAACAAAAAAAATAACATGATTAAAGAACGCTGCATTTCCTCGCTTTAAGTAAACACAACTCTGAAACTTAATCATGTGATGCGTTCGTGGTGACGTCATGCTCGGGCTTATTCGGTTCCAGTTTATCATCAGGTTTTCCATTTGATATGTTACGTGCTTTGATCTCCATTATCAGAGAGTTCAGCATGGTGGCGCTGCATCGTTCTAAAAAAATTGGGATTTAAAAAGGGAGGGACGACAACGCGCAAGGTCCCAAAAAAGGGGTCCGAGGGATTATTTCGTGATCCACCATTATAAAAGAAGGGTCCGTTGGTGTTCGTTTCGCGCAAAGATGTCGTCGTGCACGGGATGGCTGCGGTGTAGTGGAACAATGCAGTGAATGGATGTCCACACTTCACTACACACTGTTTAGGGGAGCGACAATGGCTCTGGATCGTGTGAGAAAACGGGAGTTTATTTAGAAAGGGGAGATCAGGTTCCCTTTATGTAACCTGGTCAATGGAAGAACGTTTAGGCTTTCTGAGGTCTTCATAGGTCCCCCTTATTAGGTGCGTTGGCTTTGTGCGAGAAGGTGTTTCGTATAGCGTACGGTGGACTAATGCAGTCACTCAAAGCTACATCAATGACCCGAGTTTATCCTATACCGGTATATACGATAACAATGGCTCTACTTCCACCATCACCGAGTCAAATGTGCTCTTGCAGTTTAAAATATGTGTGGCTTAAACGCCCGGCCTTACGTTCGGGAGACATATGGTTTCTATTCCCAACCGGATCGGCTGGCCTGACTTAAATTTTCGAAGTCCTCTCTAAGCAAGGTGGCTTAATAAGAGGTTAGCAACCTAGTCTTGCATTCGGTAGACCCGGGTTCGATTACCAGTTCGGCTATCCTCGATTGTGGTTTTTCATGGTTTCCCACAATTCCTCCAGGTGAATGCTGAGATGGTTTCTATATGAAATTGGCCATGACCGTCTTCCTATATCCTAGTCCCATCCCACCCTCCTCGTTAAAATCCCAAAAATACTGGAAAATTAATTTAATTGAGAATTTGGGGTCAATCAAATTGTATAATGATCCCCCCTGCCACATGGTACTATGTAGGCCTACTGACTGCAGGGTAGAGAATTAAAATTGAAATGAAATTGAAATAACTTCAGATTTTGTCGTCTGTATTACCTTATTAATTAATGTATTTTACAATTTCACAAGCCCTTGTGTAGGAATCTTTCATAATTAAAAATGAACTTAGGACGAATCGCCATGGATTCATGCCAACGCCGAATTAATAAGACGAATTAGATGAGACGAGAAAAAGAGTCATACTATAATGTAAAACATATACATGTATATGGAAGTTATATTTCTTCCTTAAAAGGAAAGCTCAATTCCGTTACGTACTTGTTTTTATTTTGCCTGATTGGTGTCGGGGTCAGGTTCCTTAGCTTATATAGTGCATTGTCCTCGTATTCACTTGAAAATTCTTCTTCTGCTATTAATATACAAGTATAAATAACTATTATAAATGAGCAGGTGCTACTTGTATAGCATATATTAGATTTACTACTATCATAGGACAGTGATATTTTGTCATCATATGATCAAACTTTAAAGACAGAAATAGTTTCTGAAGAATATGTTTTTCGAGTGCGTTAAAGATTATTATATACACTGAACGTCAGTCGGATATGAATAACTATTATTATACACTACTACACTGTATATACGAGTCATGTACTGTTATAACAAAAAATATATCTATAACGTTTTCCTCGGCTTGAAATTCTGAAGGATATTTGTTTTTCTGAAGCTTCCTCCAGTCTTCAGACTTGGAAGTAAATAAAGTTAACGTTGCTCCTCACCACAAAATATATCGACCAAAACTATAAAAAACAATATCAACATGCGTAAATACATGCACTCAAGCATAGGTAAACAATGATTATGGAAAATCATAGGAACATCTATACTGTTTTCAAAATCGAAAACTGAGTTTTATGAAGCTACTGCTAGAACGAGTCTAGGCCGATATATGTTCATGTACGTGTATATGCTGTATGCGTACATTTTGTCTTGTCAAACTCGGGCCCTCATCAATTATACCTTTAAAAACATCAAGGCATTTTCATATTTAAGTTGACAACATCTCCTTTAAAATTAAAATTTAACTCACTCTTAAAGAGTTATTCTTATTAATTTCTTATACATGTAATGTACATTTACATACATCCACTAATTTTCCATGTTAAATTGTTACGACCTAAAGCGATGTACTTACTGGAATGATTAGACAATATAAATGTATACATCCAGCTTGAAGATTATTTATTCCCTATTATGTTTTCCTTTAGTCAGTTACTTAATTTGTGTTTATTTATTTTTTAATCAAATACAGTGACTAGATTTGGTAAGAATCACAAATTCCCCCACACCATTTTCACGAAAAAATCATATATTGAGATTATAATTCTTCCTTAAATCGAAAAGTGTCTGTCACAATTTTAGCATTGCGGTTATTTGGTAATATCGCTTTAAGTTAAATTCACTTCAAAAGTTAAGTTGTACGTCCTCTATACAGTAGTGTACTTTAATAACATGCAATCAGAGAAGCAGAAAAAATATCAAAAACTATACTTTTGAAACTCGTAATCGCTAATTACGCTAATAATTAAGTCCATGGTGCATGCATGCAGAGCATCATTGGATTAATTAAATTGGCTTTCGCGTTTGCCGATATTTGGTAAAGTCGGTATAAGTTCATTACGTATTATACAATGTACATTTCCCATGTCAATATTCTGCTAGTACGTCTCGGTTTCACATATTTCATTAGTGGCGTATGGCAATATCTGCTTCAGATTAGTACTTCTTATTTTCAATATTGTTATTAATTTTTTCAAAGCAATTTAACGGGATAAAATCTATACAGTTATATGATATAGTCAATATTTTTCTCATAACATAATTGTCTCTATAGTGGCTTTTGGATAAGTCTGGGTAAAACGTAATATCACTATCCACGTACTATTTTATAAAAATATTTTCTAAATGTGTTGTAAAGTATTTTCCAAATAAAGTATCCAGTATCGTTGCTAGCATTTTATTATCGTATAGTTACCTGTAAATATAGTGTGTCAGACTCAATAGCAGAGCATGTAGCGAGGTTAAGTAAGTGAAATTTCAATTAACGGAATAAAGCTCCCACTTCAATCAAGCATTCGTAAACCGGCCTCGTTTATATATATCCAATTGGTATTTCTGTACTTGTTCAAGGCATTAAGTCAACCCCGCTTTTGGTAAAATAAGCTTTGCGGGAAATCAGAGAAATGCCTCGAGTAATGCCAAAGATTTCCTAATTACGTTAAGCGGACTCAGCGATGGGGATTTTGTTGCCATCGAACGATCGCAATGAGCTTGTTCAGCAATTTCAATGAATAGAAATTTCCGCAAATGAACGACCAAAACTGCAGAATAGTTGCTTAATGATCAGTTAATTTGATGACCGAAGTCGCAATTACAAGTCGGCGATTAAAGTGATGATAAATTACGCTCCATCCCTTAAATGTCACTTTTAAATAGCGCATGGACATCATTGCATGGTAATCGTTATTAACAGCAAAGGTAAGGCGTTTATTTATGATAGCTTAGATGATAAACACGTTATTGTAATTAAATTGTCGTTAGTTTATAGTCTTGTGAGGAATAAGTGTTTTTATTGCTCGGGTTAAAAAGTGCCATGAAAATGGAGAATCAAAAGAGCATCAGTCAAATTTTTTTATAAAACTCCAAAGTTTTTCTAAACAATCGCCTTTTTTCAAAAACAACACTACATCTTCACCTATAGGAAAATCACGTTATCCAATAGCCAAGATTTTTTATTATAAAGAAATAACTTGTGTAGAATTGTGTCACTTTATCAATTTATACTACAATAAATTAAGCTATACGGCTTGGCCTATACATACTGTAAATACGATTAAGTAGATGATTTTATATCCTTGTTGTGTTAAGCTTGAATGCTTATTTTAAGCATAATGTAGAATAAGATATAAAAAATACCTTTCATTTACACTTCAAATTAACGTCTATTAACAAGAAGGCTCCTTTTTTAATTAAATTACATTCAATGTGTGTATATAGAGATAACAAGGTTCAGCTTGTTAATCACTTCGAGATGGCAAATTATAAATGCATATATCGTCTTCTTACATGGACAATAAATATTTAAGATGTGCAACACATGCGATCGTGCACCCTTAGTCTTAATCATGGTTTAGATATAGTTCCAATAAACCCTAAAAATTCCGATCAGGCCGAGCCCTGATCTCACAAAAAGCAAATGTTATCACTGTATAAGGTTAACACTATAATTACATGAATTCAGCTGCTACTCAGTAAATCGAACAACTGGTAATAAGATAGTCGGTCCTTTTAATATTTATCACAAGTAACGTGATATAAATTTAATTGGAAAATTACAATCAAATACTGATTTTAATTACTAATTATAAACATTAATTCTCTATGTTGCATTCGTAGATGTGATATTGCTAATAAGCTTAATATTCTGAAGGGCTTTGAACTTACATTTTTTATATTCATTTGCTGTCAAGAATCATCTCAGGAAAGTGCAAATACATCTTAGACAGAACGAGCGATTTATTGAAGCGTGTCACGTCTAACAATAAAAGAAGATATGTTCCATTCACTTTCATTTTCGCCTAGAAAAAAATAATAAAAATACGCTTTCTTGTAGTTCAAAGGATCAAGCTGTGTTGCCATGATTGCATTTTTTAGGATGGCATTTCCGCGATTGAATTTCTGAACCGAGCAGCAAAATGTTTACTTTCATTTTAAGAATACACTGCATACGCTCGTATTTACGGACATACATTATGATTAACACTTGTCCCATAACATTTATATTAACATACATGTAGTAGAATTCTTGTAATTGTGTCGCCGAGGACATAAATGACCGCATATAAAATGTTTGAAGGTCGTTAAATGCAGTACTACCATTTTTCCGAAAGCCGCTGTTGAAAACTATACAATGCTGAACGAGGTTATTTTGAAATTTCTAACTTATTCTGAAAAGTAATTAAAACTAGGGTTCAAATGCTTCATTCTATTTTAAAAGTTTTGTTTGAATAAGTCTTTTGATACAAGTTTGTTTTGATGTTAATTATCATCTATCGACTAAACAATGTGTATCATTTTAAAAAACTAATTTCAACTGGCTTTTGCAATTTTATATATGAATATTTCTGGGCAATATTTTTGCTCCTCACTTCCCTTAACATGAACTACAATTTTTTTTCCAAAAGTCTGTTGTTATGGACTAAACAATTAATTGTTTAGTAACATCAGCATATTCCCTGTAACAGCAGCATTTCTTCTCATTTTTGATTTTCTAAATAAAATGAAAAAATGTCCTATTGTATGTAATCCGCCCACAGTCGTGTTGAAAATACCTAATGCAAACAAAACTCCATTAAATATGCAACTTTTCCATTTTATGTTGTAAAAACTACGTATACAGATGCTTAGTAACAGTCTGGAAAGTGCGGTTAACTGCATGTTTAAAGGTGAACACTCTATAGAACATACATGTATAAGAACGACGTTTCATCGTGTTATTTGGTTAGAAACGCAGATTATAATTATTCCATAATTTATTTTAACAATAATGAACCTTTTTGATAAATATGAAATAAATTTCGTTTTTTTATTATTAATATTACAATACACTAATTCTTGTTTAATTAAATAAATTCATCATGAGAACAAAGGCAACTTCACAGTTACCCACTTATTCACCGACAAAGATATTCCTTTCAGCATATTGTGTCGAAATCAACAAATTACTTTAACGAATTTGCTCGATTTTCGTTTTCTTATAATAAGATGACAATTTTATTAATCGAGCTTCAGGTTTTTGGCTCACGTTACGTTTAATTTGTTTGTCGGTGTTTTAAGACAAAAAATAAATTATAAAAATACTTAATTAGAAAGGACATTGACATGGTATTTTATATTTCATTTGGGATGCTTGCCAGATCGATTTTCTATTATAAATAGAGAATGCATTCCCAGCAGACGATTGGGTTAGGTTATACTTCCATGTGGTTATAATCGTTTGTTTAAACAAACATGTTTACAGCAATTTTATCTTTAAGGGTATCTTCTATTGAATGTGCCGACCGACTTTGTTAGTGAAATATATAGCGAATTGGTTTATCTACATGTAATTAGACTTGGTTGCCCAAAATCTATCGCATCTTTTTATGAGATTCTCAAGTAAAAGTTGCAAGATTTGAGATAAGGGATAAAAAAAATTTCAAGACATCTCTCGATATTGCAGCAACTATGAGAAATGGAACCATAATGAGGTTTTGGAAGAAAGTCGCTGGGGAAGAGTATATTTCCTGTCCGCAACTAGTTCACTTCCTTCTCGTCATTCCCTTTCCCGCGAGTCAATGTTTTCTATCGCTCGGTTGCTGCTGGCTTCAACTTCCACATTAATGCCTCAACGCTTACGGTATAGACGCACTCCAGAGTCAGGAAGATTCACCACGTGCGCTTGAATTTCTACCGCCAAATGGATATTAACGCAAGCACATTGACTTATCTTTCGGCCGAAAAATCGCACAATTTCTCCATTGATGAGTATCTGGAGAAGCATCTTGGACCGAAGCATTTGCCACAAGACATTGTTATAATTCTAACGGTGGTGTATGTCCTCATATTTTTAACTGGCTTAATTGGCAATATTAGCGTCTGCTTGGTGATTGCCAAAAGAAGAGTGATGCAAACGGCAACGAATTATTATTTGTTTAGTCTGGCAGTTTCGGATCTACTCCTATTAACTTTCGGTAAGTAGTTTTGTAAATTATTCGAACATAACATTTAGCAATTTTTAAATTAGGTTTTTTGCATTGCAATAATGACCAGTACGTGATCTGCTGTGATCACACGTATGTTCGCTGTTAAGTTTGCTTTTAATAATGCGTACATAGTTTTTTAGCCGATTAATTTCAGACGAGAAAAATTAAACTTCTTGCCTATACACGTACGGTATAAGAAATATTTCTAGAATTTTCCGTGCTAATTATCATGTACATTTTATGTATACATATATGCTAATATTATAAAGCACACATTTAATTAAATGCCAGACAGGTAATTAACGCAGACAATCACTTATCCGTAAACAGAACGTCGGTCAGTTAGTTAGATGATGAAATACAGTATGTGCATGTTATTCAAAATTTTAGGTAATGTATACGTACTATATGCGCGGCATATTTAATTACGATATCGAATTTAATAATGAAAAATACGTTTCCTTATTTAAATCACACGTTGGTTTACTAATTAAATTTCTATTGTAGCGTTTGCATAGTAACAATATTTGTACAGCAATCGGCACATTTAAAGATACAGAAGATTTATTTCGCGTAAATGATGTTCCTGGTAAATTATTATTTCAGGGTATTAGAACTTAAAGATCATCACGTTTACTGATGAAACAATCAGTTTGTATAGCCTACACTGCCAATATGATAACTTACTGTATACATGCCGGCAGCTTTCATCTACGTTCCTATTGGTATTGAATTTTCATGATTTTACAACAAATACATTTTCTCTGGAGACTCCGCAGCTAATTTTCTTGTGAACGTTTCTAATATGACACTGTCGCACCATTGCAACTGGGATCTTATCCTCATGTATATACAGTAGTTGCAAAAGCGATTTGGTAAATAATGCGGAGAGAAAGCGGATTGAAACTATACCGGGCAATGTAAACAAGCGGAACTGCTTAAAATGTGTGTATTTATACATTATATCTTATCCTGCAATGCGTCAATGTACAGTATTGTCCTCCTTAATTAAGGTCTTTGTTAAGAGATAAAAGCCAGTACCAGAAAAATTAATCTATAGGGAAACTCGAGATTCAACTTCTATATCCTTGCAAGCAAAGCACGTTAAACAAGATTACTTTGCACCTTTTATGCTAGTGAAACTTGACTCTATAGGTAAATATTATTTATGCATCATGAAACACGATTCTTGGCAAATGTAAAAGTTAATTTGGCACAATAAACAGAGCCCTGCGAGTCTTCGCAGTAAATAAATTTACAAAAATTTGCTTTACTGAAACTGTAGAATTTCCAAGAAAAAAAAACTAAGATAAAATTAAAGATAATATTATCAGTCGACCAACATTTTCTACATATACTTTTGCGTCGATGCATAGCATATATTGCGTGTCGACGACTACTAAATCATCAAGAATGATTTAAGAAACTCTTTAATTCATGTATTACTATGCTATAGAATTGAAAATTATCGACTTTAAAATGACAATTCCAACATTTCCCAAATATACGAAGAAAAATTTTTTGTTTAAGGATAACCATAGTTTTGTTAATTTAACATCACGTTGAGTGTATTTGTACTATGCTCGGTATATATTCGGTATGTTTCAACTTTGCCAGTTTGCATAAGCTAATGCCGTACACTAGTAAAAAGCAACACTTCAGTTTATACATGTACATGTATAAATATAGTGATAAACATGGTCGTTTATCCTTACAAGAATTAATAGAATAATTGTTTCATTTCAGATAATCGACTTTTAAATAAAATGTGTACACAATTTTTGATATATTTTTTAAAATATTAGCATATTCGTTGAAAACCCCTTCATATTCAGTTTTGAATAACTTACCAACATCTGGATATCGATTAGCAAATTAATTTTATTATAGAGCATGTAAAATATTATGTCAACAGCTCCAAACATCGGGACGTGAAAAGCACGATAGCTTTGCATTTGAATTTACTTGTATAACCAAATCTTAACCAACATCATATTTCCATTGAGCATTTAATAATTTTGCGAGAGAAATTTGAATATACATGGATGCAACCGAGTCTTTGCAAGGAGATAGTAGGCCTATACCAGTCATTGGCTTATCAAGGTCACAAACCTTAAGTATGAACCATAATAACAAATGCTGCATTACGTTCTTAAGAAAATATAAATAAAACTCCTATGCAACTGAACTAGTAAAAATTGTTTTTCTTCCAATGGTCTTTCTTCCATGGTCTATTGACTTTGCTGTTTTCTTTCCTTCACTGCAAGTTCAGCACATCAAAGATTCATATCTAAAATGATGACTAATTTTATCAGTCTGTGCAAAAGTAATAATAATTACGACGAAAAAACCATTTTATAGAAATGCACATTATATAAAGTTGGCAAAATAATGGTCACTAATAATTTTCACTAATTAAAATACACATCTCAGCATTATTGTCTGCAGTATTGGTCTCATAAGTTAGCGTCAATCATGCCTTTTAACATAACCAATACATGTATACATGCAGTATACAACTTCGATTTCTTTGGAATGCTAACATATCCGCATAGTGCATTAGAAGGATTATCTTTAAAAAAATTATTTCCAATATCCAAAGTATCCAAATTTTACGGTGTAATACTTAATCAGGATTTACAGTTTTAGAGATTAATCTATTTATAAATAAATGGATTCTAATAAAATACATGTACAGTTTTCAATAGTTCTTAGCGCACCCTAAAACTGGTATGCACCAAGTAAAAAAAATTCGGTTTTTTTATTAATCCCAGTCTTCGTCCCCAAAGGTTCAGTTAATTCAGTTCATGCTGTCAAACATGCATTATGTAGCGTAACGATTTAGCGCGAGGGACTTGATATCTGATAAATGTGCACAGCTTGGAAAATTTCAACGATTTTAACGACGTTTGCTCTTTGCGGTTAATTGACCGTTGAGTTTCATTTCGTTGAGCCATTCCAAATAAATTCAATTATCTGATCTAATACTGTACGTATAGCGTCGTTGGCGAAGTAAAGGCTATCCGTAGGAGGCACCGACTTTTGCGCAAACTAGAGTCCCATTCATTTGTGGTCTGTTAATCAAATACAGAAAGCTGTAACTGAGAGTTATACACATAGCGAAACTGCATCTGCATAATGATTTTTGAAAGAAACCTGAGGAGAATTGCCCATACAATTGAACATAAATATTTATCTGCAACTTGCCTACAAGCGAATAGTGTATGCTTCTGGCGTTCATCCTTAAATGGACACATCGTAAAAGAAGCCCATGAAATAATACAAACTGAAGATGAACAATCCATATTTTTTTTTCAAATTTAACTGGAAACGAGATAGGAACTCGTATATTACACGTTTTGGTCAATTTATCTTTGATTCATGATTATCAAAAATATACAGTATATTAATGTTGCAAATGAAACTTCTGGTAAAAAAGAGGAGCACAGTCTGATTTGTCAGGATGTTCTATATTAAGAGTACACTATGGTAAGTGAAAACTTATAGCAAAAGATTTTTTAGGATTGAGTGTTTATGGCTTAATTGAAAGCTGAGAAGTTCGTAAGTGTACACTTACCCATGACTAATTAATAAAACACTGGGAAAAAAAGCTACGAATGAAGGCAAACCTACTGTAGAATCGATAAAAATCCAATTTTGGATAGTACGACACATGGAGTTAAGTATTCACCAAATAAATGATCATCATATTAATAAAGCATCGCATGCCAAATCGATTCATCAAAGCAACATTTATTAAGTGTTATTTTGTAAAATAAAAACGCAACCACCATGTTGAATGGAAACTTTGCATCACCTCCACTTAGAAATGTTATCAATGTGTAAGTTCGCTAATGACTATTATGTAACCACAGTGACGATCTAAGAGAATTAATTATCCCTACTATATAAGAAGTGTTTTAGTAAAAAAAAAATCCTACACGCATTTTAAAACTGAAACGGTTAACCGAGTGACAGAAATTTCCAACAAATGTTCAGGAGAAAACGACAGTCGAAGCTGGCGTCTTTATTTTGTGTATTTTACAATATGCACACTTTTTATGAAAAAGTGACTCGTAACACCATTAGTTTGGGGCATAAATATGACTTATGTGTAAGTAAAATACATGTATAATTCACAACTTAAGTACTCTAAATTTTCAGAAGAATCTGCAAAAAACTGCAAAAATATAGGTGTAAGCCTCTTTATATGCACATGTCATATTAAATCATCTAAACTCGCGCGATTAAATGATTCAGCAGGTTATGAAAAAATTCTATTCCGCCTGAAGCAACTTTATGAGTTCGTTTATTGCGATAGTCAGGGGCATATGTGCTATAGAACGAATACAGATTGAAAGGCATTCAGTATGTACCGATCCATCAATAGGAAATTCAAGTAGACGATGAATAAAGTGACATAATATACATGTATATGTAATTTTATGCACGAGTTCGTATATTGAATTCGTACTGTAACTAGTTATTTGTACCAAATATTCATGTACGTATTTAGGAGGTTAATTGACAGTAATACGAAGTGCCATCTAAAGCACAAGCTTATTTTGAACCTAGCGGACCACAACATGTATATTGACAAATAAAGGGTAGCATATTGCCTGATGATGTTTTAGGTCGTATACATTGAAACAAATGTTTTTATCTACTGCACGTGATGTATAGAAAATAGAGAAAGGAACTAATTTGCAAGAAATTGAATAATGAATAGACAACGAATAATGAATTATAGCATTTTTTGCCATTTTTTGCGATCAACCTAATAACGTAATTCATATACATTAAATTATAGATTTCTATTACATGTAAGGTTTGTTATTGATAAGTTCGAAATATGGAATTTTAAAATGTTATTTGCTAAGAATAGGATAATACGGTAAGTTGAACAGTTCATACAGTTCATGACTGTTTGTTTGTTGATTTTTATACGTTGGCCTGCTACACGATGGCTAAACACCATCGCCAGGTGATGTGCCAGCGTCACCTACCAGGGAATTTTGCCTACGAAAGGGGACTTCCACCCCCAAAAGGGATCTTTAATGCTCAAAGATCAAACAGGATCTGCACGGGACATCAGTTTAAACTTCAATTCGAAGGAGCACTTAGATAATATTGCTCAAAATTCTGAATGAGACAACCTTATATTAACATTGAGAAGCTCGAAAGGGTTTAAAAGAAAACCCAGTTAACCCAGTACGTTTCAACGGCTGCGCAAGCACTTGGGTCGAATATTTACATGCAAAGTACACTGAAGAAAAAGGTCAAAAAGAATAATGGCCGTCTAGGGGATCTCTCATCATAAAACGATGGTCCAATCCCTTTTCGTCATCCTTTATCTCTAATCTGAAAGGCAACATGCTGGGTACTAAAACTTTCGATCGCAAAATTGGTCTTTTTCCATCTCACACATAAAGTACATGCGCATGTACAATTGTACATCTACAGCTGAAAACACAAAACGATAGGCGTCATAAGCAGCTGAGCTTCAATCCATAAAACATACCGTTTTTCAGTTTCAAATTAAGCGTGTATAGGCAATATTTGTACGGGTATGCATTGTATATGTGTGTGTAGCTGCCGGCATACTGTATTCAATTATAACACAGAAGATACTGTATATTTTTAAAAAGCAGGCAAGATGCTATACATCTGACAGAACAAAAATATCCAGCGTAAATCACGAACGCAAACAGTATCCAGAGACGCGTAAATGATACTCCTTGTGGGGGAAAAACTGACATTTATCTGTCCATATTTATGTCACTTTTACAAACGTTCAATCGCTTATCTCTCTGAATTGCTCCATTATACAAGCAATTTTACAAACAGTGTACAAAAATAAATAAGAGATTCAACATCTTGTGCTTTACAAATAATAATAATAATAATAATATTAACAAGCGCAGGTGAACATGCATCCCTTTTAAATTGCAGTTTCGCAACTACCACGTACGGAGAAAATTAAATAACCATTGTTAAGAAATTCGTCATGAACTGTATAAATAGAAATTAAGTACCCTGCATCTTGTAACTTATTTATAACAGGTAGAAACATTAAAGGCCGTCCCCGTCCCCCACGGGGAAAGTTAATCTGGAAACTTGGCAAGTTTAGGCGTGCCCAAATGGTCAAGCGCATATCTCTGAGCAGTTTACTAACCATGGCTTTTAAAAAAGAAAATTTCAAACTGAAAGTAAATAGCTTCATTTATGTGTTTATAATTGACAAATTAAAACATTTCACTTCTCGAAATTCACATTCTTAAAACCGAGAACTTTTTGACCATGCCGTATTTCCAGATATAACTTTCCTAGTGTGTGACGGCCTTTAGAGACATTAAGACGGAAATTAAATGACCGCAGATACAGTCTGAAATTCTTAATGACATATATGTACATGTATACTGCATATGAACATTTCCAGCCTCACTTTCAAAACAAATGAAGATAAATGCCACAAGTCACTTGAATTAACAAGAAGTCAGTAAGCTTTATATAATTTACGAATAATGTACATTTTATTGATGACTTGAATAATTATCTCTCTATGCAGACCACCAATAAGAAAAATTCAAACTTTTCTTTGCTCATTAATGAGCCTTAAATCTAAAACATGGCGCTTGCTGTCTCCTTGCTGCCATGGACACGTGGAAACGATAGACGCATTTTGTCATTGTTGGATTTATCGAAAACGATGAATGTCTTCGCGTAGGGTTAAATATGAAAATATCCTCAGGGAAACTAACATTAATATTTCTTACAGTGACAGAATGCATTATTGATACGAGCATTGTTTATGATACTGCAGTAATTCATTGTTATGGATTTAGAAATTACAATACGTTATTATTAGGGTCATATTCATGAATCAATCATTTTGAACTGGACAGTTGACATTCAGATGAATGTGGACGCGTGTCTCGAATGAAGAGATGATACTTTAACAGAGGAAATCTACATACAGTATATCTAACAACAAAAGCCCGGATAAAATGTTATTATTTATGTAATTTGAATTCATGAAGCAGAAAGGAATGCGAGATTCTTCTTTTTTAATTCAGTTTGTAATTAAGCCCAACAACAGGCAATGCTAATCAAATAAAGCATTAGAAACCAATTTTAGAAGCGAAAAACATAGACATTCAGAATGTTTATTTTTATTACCTATAAAGAAATCATTTCTACAGCTGTAGAGACAAGCGTAGACGTATACTCATCGCAGTAAGTTCCCTCCGGTATTATGCAGATTTAGCTAGTTGAGTTCAGCAGCCCATTTGCCGCAGTTTTATGGAGCAATTCCGTTGCATATTCAACGACAGTCATAAAACGTTCTTTTAAAATTTGACAAACATATATATGTATGTTGAAATTATCATTTATACAAGCGTAAAATTACAATTGCTAACGAAACAGTTTAATATTGCCGTAAACTAAAATTGTATACAAATGAATGGGTTAAAAGCAGAACGGTATCAGTGACAAAATTGCAAAAAGTGAATTAAGTGCCGAATTTCAACACTGAGGAGGCACATTTTAAGTATCAGAACGATACAAGTGACATGGAGCATGTGCTGCCATTTAGCGTCACTAGATATAAGTGCATAGAGCAAACAATTGTATTACTTTGAAAAAGTTTAAGTGTAGTTATCTCAAAAGGTAAGTTAAGTCACTTATACCGTTATGCTTTTAACCCATTAAAATCGAGTAATTAACAAATTTAATTGTTAAAATTTAATGATTTAATTCGTATACGAGACAGACAATTTCCTTAGACATATGATTAGTCATATCAAACATGGTGATGGTTACATTTAAAATTATCAATAACTATAGTAGTAGTTAGAAAATCGTTTTCTATAGTTATACGAATTTATTCTAAGTATATTCCTGATGTTATACAGGCAGACAGGGATATATTATTGATGTATTGGCCATCTGCTAATTTGTTTAAAATAATTTTTTGAATATGGCAATAATACAAATAGTGGACTTACTTGATAATGCATAGGCTACTGTATAAATACAGTATCTACGAGCGCATATGTATACATCGAAAAATATTTTAAGAATTTAAAGTTTTACAAATTACTGTGATGCATTAAAGTCTTTTGAAGTTTATGATCTAAATATGCATTAAATATTACGAAATACAAATTTACATCACAACTCCATGACAACAAAAAAAGGAATTTGATGATATATATAATTTGCATGTACAGAGTTATGAAAATCACAATCATCGAGTTTACTTTTAAAAGACACTAGCTACACGAAAGCATATGAACGCTTTCCAGCGTTTGACGATTAATTAGCAACAAAAGTTTCGACTATTATAATATTTACAGTGCATATCGCGTAGGCATCACGTAACCTGCGGCGATAGCCAATTAAGTAAGAGAATCAAAGAATACGTTAAGTACATTTCGTATTTGGCTAAAGGTCTTATCATTTCTAGGCAGTGGACGAGCTAAAAATAAAACGAAAAATCCAATCACTGATTATGACTCTCATGTTACAGGCTGCGTATCCCGTTAGGAATCTGAACTTGCGAACGAAGATAATCTCAACTAAATATGCCAAATAAATGCAATTCATTTGGTAAAATCTAATAAAACTTGATATGCTAATGGGAAAGGAATAGAGCTCGCGATTTTTCGCTATAGCGAAGTAATTCAAAAACCTATAAAAAAACCATTCTTTTAAGAAATGAAATTGAATTTCCCATTTTTGTTTATGGCTCACATAATCATTAATTCTTAATTAATAATACAGGCATTCAGCTCCTTAGCATGTGCGGAATTTTTTAGAAAGAATTTTGATGCGGTTATATATTAGGGTTAAATACAAAAGCTGTTCAGATATGGAAATAAATACCCTAGCGAAATATATAGGAAGATATGCACACTCGTATATTCACGTAACGAAGGAAAACTTATAGCTCGCTTATCTGTTTACTGTAGGCCTACATACAATGTACATGTATATATGGCAAACAGAATCAGTTTCCAGCATTTCGGCACATTCAAATCTATACGCATTCATCTCAGTATTTTATAGCGCAAATTTGAGTCACTAAATAGAGAAGATTACAAATTCATATGCCATATGCAATCCAATTTGACTCGCCTTTTATTTGAGATAAATCATGCGACAAACGCAAGATGCTTCAGAAATTTAAACCGTTACAACACCCATTACAATATATGCATGCGTATTGATTATTGTCATGCTCTGCTTCACTCTTGAAAGTATACATTCGCAACGCGAGATGAATTATTCCTTCCTTCTGCAACATTTATTACAAATGTTATTCAATTTGCTGGAATCATATATCGTTGATTAAATGACAATGAAATACAAATAAACATTTGGAAACAACGCAGGTGTTTTTTAAGAAATGTAAATTAAGAAAATTATGTAGAACATTTACAATAATATGCATATGTATCGTGTTAGTTGCTTCATTAAGTGAATAGAATTTATTTGTAAACTTGAAAATATAAGTACAATGTATATGGCAACATAGGCCTACATATAAACAACCAACAGTTGCAATCATGGAAATATTTTCTTAGGAATGAAATATGGGATGAAAAATTAGCCAATTTATGGGTATCGTGATTCATTATCAAGAACCAAAAAAAAAACGTATTCATATTTTTCATTTCGAAACATCATTTTACCTTATTTATTCAATGATGAAGCGATGTTTATTCTTGAAGTTAGCATGACTACAGTATACAATATGTGCATGAATGTTAAGGTACATTTTTCCGAAAACTGTATAAAGAAGAGGGTTTACAGGTTGTGCACCCATATAAGCAGAGGAGGTTTCACTGAAATGCCAAAGAGAAACACACGAATCATTCCACGTTCTTATGTGCCCTGAACGCCTCAAGAAAACATTTTGAAGCAGGCCAATCAATGGAGGAAGATTCAATTTTAGCTTAAGGATAAACTTCTCAGAAGCAATCCAAAGTAAACAGCTAACCTTACGGCAGATATATACAATGATTCAACTTAGAACAACCAAGCGCTCGACTATATATGAAATACTATGTTTTGAAACTAAAGTAAGAATAACAAAACCAAGTAACAGTTACCTTAAGATATATTGCTAAAATTATTGAGAAATGCACCCACGTGTACATAAAAATATAATAGTTGGACACATTTACGGAACCGCATTGCAGTTTCAAGAATTACATGAAAACATTTAAAAAAAAAACATTATTTCAACTATCAAAAAAGAATTTGGGGAAAATTGGTTAAAAATTCTTTTTAAGATTTTATCGTATTCGGAATGAAAGAAAAAAACATCAAAGTCTAATTAAGCGCAAAACAGAACCTGGCAACTTCGTAAATTCCGCTTGAAATGGAATGCTGACTCAGCGTCAATCGATTTAATATACAATTGTTACTTTGGAAGAAGATGCTATTACTTACGGGATAAATTCTGCGCCAGTAATTTAAAATAACTTTAAGTTACCCGACTTGAAGTGATGCAAATTTGAATACACTTAGTTCAAGAAATACATTCCACGTGCCTACTTGTTCGGATTCTTTTTTGAAAGAAAAAATGTTTCCTCTGGGTTATTGGATGAGGAATAAAACTATACAAGAATGAAATTAATTCAACGAAATATGCAATGCACTTTACACCATCATCGCGTTAACCTCGCCGGGGCTTTTGCGAGGGCGTTGTAAATGTAATCGGAGAAGCATTTGCATGGTTTAACGTAAAAATCTACCTACATGTGGCCACCTTTTAGACCAAAAACTGTATACCGGGATCTTTATATTGCGCCACTTCAGGTGTCACAAAATCAATTTCTGCATCGATTCGTTGTCGCGGTAACAAAATGCATTATCTTATGCTCGCAGAAAATGTTGAACAAACTTTTACAAAAGCAAGGTGATGGTGCCAAATCTGGGAATGGTAAAAGTCAATGAAAAAAACTTGAACAAGAAAATTTCCCATGACAAAATCCGTTTAACAACCATTAGGATTGCCTTTCAGTGTATACAGTCGTTTTAGATGCACCGAAATAATACTCTTGAGAAACATTATATACCTCGAAAGCAATTTACATCATCTTGTTATTCAAGCAAAATTCGAAGTAAACCATTTCAGTTTAGCTCAGTTTCCCCTCTCGGGTGACTCATAAATACTCGTTACTGGATTTGAACCTTGGTATATTTTATCGTGCACTTGGTACATTACTGGCAACCGTAATCTCGCTTCTAAAGATCTTTTAAAAAAGACCATTTAAACAAAGCATGTTTAAATATTGTGAAAATTTATATTATCAATGCTTTCTCTTCATTTTAAGCCCAATGGAAATGCTACTTTCCTACAGTGATATTTGGTGGATGCAATTACATGATTTACTTTATGGCGTGACCATCTACCACTGACGGTTGATTTTGAAAGTCATGTTGTTTGAAGAGAAATTCGTGTAACTTGAAGCGCTTACTTGGCTCCTTGGAGGATCCACCCCTGACAGAGAATTAATCTGTCAGTTAATTACTATTTCATGCGCTAGCTTTGCAATTAATGCGAAAAGCTTAATTAACATGTAGAAGGAATATTAAGTACCGTATACATGTAAATATATAGCTATGAATAAAGAACCTAAGAACCTATTTTATATTAAAAGTGAAGTTTAGAGAATCTCACGAGAATATCCCTGAATTAGTCCTCAATTAAGAGATGATAATTCCTGATAGGTTTCAAATGTCGACTACCTTTTACATATTGAAAGGTCAATGAATGCTAGACTATCACCACTTTGATTTTCTGAAGCCTAGAATATTTGACAACATAAGGAGACGAGGTTGAATGCCTCTCAGTAAGACATTGATAAAGAGTTCAACGTAAAAATATCGATCATTTCTATCACACAAATGTGTTTGTCCTTTCAATACGCAAAATTCGCTTGAATTAATCAAAAACATCTTTCAACCCTGTTTTTTGCTGCTGTAACATTATACTGTATTTGTACATGTATATTAATATACATGTACATGTAATAGCAAGAACAAAACCACAAGCCATATAGACTTTTTATAAATAACACTGCAGTACTAGTAAAGAATATGTGTGCCAAATGTCAATAAAAATTGGCATGACACTGCTTATAATGGCACTGATTGATGATTCCATTTGATTACATAGTATCAAAAAAGGAGATTCATGATTTAAATTAAAAGAATTAGTGGTTGATGTCACTCTCACGCAGATATCGATCGATAACACCGCATATGTGAAATGTTACAACATTACGATGCGTTTTTATACGTATTTGTTCTTATTTTATTATCATTTTTTTGATAGCCAATCATAGTTGAGAAAATGGCTGCAACGCCTTATACTATTTCACGATATTTAGCCGCCAAAATTCAAGCTTTTCAAAAGAATAGCGCACACGTGACTTTTTTTAAATAGTCAAATTATTTATAAGCTTATTTTATTATTTGTTTGATAATACTTATATTAAATTTCAATAAAATATGATCTGCATGGATTTCTAAGATAACAACATTTATTAGTGGTTAAAACCAAAGTGGATTTCTCAAACCAGACAAATGTTGTAATTGCATATTGCACAACCTCATTCATCTTATAGAGAGACAATCTCAGGATGCGCAGAAGCAACGCAAATAGTCCATTAGTCTAAAACCTAATGAAAACAAATTCAAGATAAGCTAATGAGTGCAAGGGGGAGGGGGGATTAATGCATTGAATTTCCAATTTCAGAGCGAATTCGGATCAATTTTGGCAATTTCCTTCAAATTAGTTTAATCTATCGTAAGCAGTTTAATGCGCATGCGGGTCTAACTTCTAATATTAGATTAGATTTTACCATTTAACATTTCTCTTAAAATCTTTAAACTTCTGCGACAAGGAAACAATCCGACACGAAATGAAAGTGAATCGCGAATCCCGCAAAAAACCGACATTTCTTGAAAGGTGATGTGCATGTGTTGGTGGCAACATATTGATTCTTTTTCTTATTCAGGAAAGGAAATAACCGCACGCCACCATCAAATGCTCTGTAGGAAAAGGTTCAGAGCCTTAACACTGCAATAACCAATTCAAATACTGTTCACTTGACAAGCACGTGACCTTATCTTGCCCAGTCCACTTTTATATGGGACCATAACTCAAATCGTAAAGCATATAGCTTAACGACAAAATGCAAATTAAATTTGCAAATGATAAAGGGCCACGCGCAAATGACGTTTGTAATATAAAAAAAAAAAGAAATTGAAAATTCGGAAGATTCCAAAATGGGGAAGGTATGATTGGCCATGGTTTATCCAAATGCTGAAGTTGACTCCAGATGAAGATCTATGCGTATTTTCATATGACAAAATTAATGACCATTTTCCTTTCTCCATTCTTTTTTCTTCAATTATTGATTATACCTCCGCGTCTAATCAATTCACTATCTTATCGTTTAACTGACACGTCAACTACAGCTGTCTTTAATCAAAACGCCTGGACCAACAAACGAAAAAGTTTCAAATATACTGCAATTGTTAAGTGATATATTGCGTGGAAGTTTTTGAATGTCTAAAATATACCGGATTTCTTAATTGAAAAAGTATTGATTTCCAGAATTAACACTAACAAATATCGTAATAAATCTAATAAAGATGTTCAGGTATTTTTCTTATATTTGACTTTTCATTGAGAAACTATATCTACATCATACTGCATAGGCACATTTAAATAGAACAGAAATCAGAATAACTGTTTAACGTGTTTTGTTTCAATTTTTTTTCGTAAGATCTTTTGCAGAAATTGAAAATCGGATCCAAGCTAAGACGTTCTCACCTTTAATTCACTGTGAACTGCGTTATTAACGTTTGCTGTAAATTTATGCAACTGCATGATTTTACATCTTATTTAAAATTCAAATACAAAGTCAGCCTAATCAGTCTTTTAATTTTACTACATATGCTGTATATTTCTATCGACATTTCGTTAATTTGATTAAGCAACAATCCACGAATGCATTAAATATTAGCCAAAATTCATTTAGTATCACACCTAAGCTGTAGGGATTAATTTTGTCACATGACGCAATTAACCAGTGTTTACACATTCATATAATACAAATTAATGTAGATTGGAGTGCATGGTCACGATAACACCCGGAGGTAATGCAATATTAATATCCGTGAATCAACGTTAAGCAATTTTTAAACAACTTTTTTCAAAAAAACGAAGTTGAAAACAGACACAGCCATGGCTGTGATGCTATGGACTTTTCATTATAAGATTAATGGACTAGCTTTTGTTAATTTTATCATTGCATATACCATTGTTAATATTATGCCATCGTTGTTGTGTTCAGTGTATCTATTATTAGATGCACTTTCCAAACTTGTTGTGCTTCACGTAAATTCATGCAATGAGCGCGTCGAGGAGATAAACAAGCAAAAAATGAACGGCTGTCAATAACAACAATGCGTTTAGGTTCGACATGTGCCGCCACGCTGATAACATTTGTACATTACTAAGCTTCTAAACCACGCTTAGCAGGGCTCGAAAACAGAGCTACGAAAGCCACGTTCGCGCCTGCGTTTTAATGCAGCATAAAGCAACGTAATCCATGCAAATTTAGGCTATTGAATGACGAAATGATGGCAATTTAATGAATGTCGCCACTCAAGAGTTACATCATCGCTGACAGCTAACACCAAATTGCTCTTAGAAGCCCTTGTCAGTAACTCCACCTGGGAGGAAGATGTAAAACTACGCGTATTGAAATAGGTGTTTTGAAGTTTAATCGAGCATCAGAACATAAATTTAAAGGTCTACATTCAAGAGCAGAAAATTGATCATTAATATTACTCGAGTGCTACGTGTGCACCATTTAAACTAGAAATGTCCCTGCTATTAGGGGTGTCAGTGAAATACACGTACACTGAGGTGGCAGTTAAGCAATAAAGGTAAACTACGTTTCTCTTCTGTGTTACCAGGCCATTTGGCGATGAACAACTCCATCGATCACTTTTTTATGGTTTATCTTCCTTCCTTTACTGAAAAACCAATTTATAATGCAACTCGATTAGATTCTTGTCCGATTTCAAGCACTAGGCAAGTGGGATACTGCCACTGTGGATGACTTTCGGAGCCTACAGGCCCCATCATTTGTGCTTGATGATATAAATTCCTAAATAAATGATCACGGCAATGGGACTATAAAACTAATACAGCCATCCTACTAAGAAAAAATTCAATCCTCGAGGAAATGGCATAAGAAGGCTGCAGCACTATAGCATTTTAACTACTAGATCATTTGGCATTACCAGCGTATCCCACTGAATAATAATAGTATTTCAGAAAATATACAGCGTGAGTAAAAATAGGATATGGGGAACATATACATGTAGTAACCATAGGGTGCGGAATAATACGATGATGCCCAAACTATCTGACCCCAGGCCCATTTCAAGGGCCTTTAGGTCCTTTGTCTTCAACGGTAATGTCTACGCAGAAATTGTCAATTGGAAATGTGCACGGCGTCTAAAAATTAGTTTGATGGCTTCATTTGTAACATTTAATTATCGAACGTTACACAACAACACCGCTACATTGCAAAAAAGCTCGATTCCTAAAACAAACTAGGTCCTACCGGTACAGCTTTCCTGCAATGTAAATCTGTTATGCACGGGTGCAAACATTCCAGAAGCCCAGAAGTCATTTGTTTTGTGGCGATCGATAATTAAATGTGGCAAATGGAGCCATTTAACTAATGTTTCGACACCCTATACAACTTTCTAAATGACTTTTTCTTTGTAGATACAGTGAAACCTGGAAAAGTGACCACCTTTGAATAGTGACCACCTGTTTATGTTGATCACTTTTTAGTGTATTGTTTTTTCTAGTATACATTTCCTGCATACAAATTCTCTGTATAGTGACCAGTGACCACCTGTCTATAGTGTACAGTGACCAGTGTGTGTTGTCTTTTTTTGCATTGTCAGTGTACCTTATAAAGTGACCAGATAACAGATGACTCACATATCTTTCTTTAACCCATGGACATGATGATTCTGTACTTTTTTGGTTTTGTGGTTTATTGCTACATTTATTACAGTCTACCACTATTATATTGACCACCTGTGTACAGTGACCAACATAGCACTTTTTTTGGTGGTCACTCTAAACAGGTTTCACTGTATTACCGTTTAAGACATAGGATATAAAGTCCCTTGAAATGGACTTTGGGGCCAAATGGTTTGGGCACCATTGCATTCCTCACCCTATGGTTTCTAGATGTTCTCCATATCCAATTTTTCATATTTGCACTCATTCTGTTGATTTTGGGTTTACTCCGACTGTATTTTGAACTATACTAAACACTGAATGATGCCGCAAAATGTTTCTGCATTTTCCTTAAAATCTTGATATAAGAATGTGAAATCTGCAGCACCAAAAAAAAAAAAGAAATGTACTTCGTTTTAGACTAAAAGTAATGTATATAAATCTCTTTATTGTGGCGAAATGCACATTTTATTGTTTTTACGATAGGAAATGTCCCTTTCTGAATTCAGGCAGCGATTGACAATGGATCGATTACGAGGCAAATATTTGCTTTAAAAGATAGTGAAAACAAAGCAAATGTTTGTTTTTGTAGGATGTATAGCCTAGTTTAAATAAACATTCTCTACGGTTAGTGCCGATTTGTGCTTTTTCTTGTTGTTAAATATATGCATCAGTATTAGACTTTAAAATTATAAAAATTTGCTGGAAATATTTGACATTTTTATCATTAAGTAGTACGTAGGTACAATTAGTACGCAGTTTCATTTCTTATTGCAAGTATTTACGTGTATGACGTCACCTATTGATCTTTACGGCGCTATTTTGGTCCAACATGGCGACGAATGCATAAGTCGTATTTAAAATTTAATATTGAATTAGATTTACTCAATGTTACGCAACGTTTATTTTGTTTTCTATGGTAACTTTGAGATGCAGATGATATACGCGGCAGTTGCATAAGGCTCCGCGTATCTTAATGGCAGTTTTTCTTTGAATGGTTCTTATAATTTATTAGTTATTCATATATACTTCCATCTCTTAATATTTTATGCGTATCCCTGCGGTCAGCAAATTAATTTTGCTTCATTCATTTTTTACAGGTCTCCCCTACGACTTACAGCTATTTTGGCAACAGTATCCATGGATGCTAGGTGAAGTGATGTGTCGAGCACGTGCCCTCATCTCTGAAATGACCAACTACGCCTCTGTATTAACTATCGTTGCCTTCACGATAGAACGTTATATCGCCATTTGCCATCCACTTTTGTCCCAGACAACTTCCAGCCTTCCCAGGGTCACAAAAGTTATTGCTGCCAATTGGGTAATTGCAGCCATAATAGCCACACCCTATGCAGCCCTCACTTCAGTGCACTACATAGATTTTCCAAGAGGTAATGGTATGATTACAGTTATGAAAAATCATTCGAGTTATATCTTGCCTATGTGATCACGACACAGTGCTGAGATACGTGTTAAACTCAGTGAAACGTCTAGTTTGTTAAAAGCATCATGCCTGCACTAAAGTGTCATGGTGATATACAATGTATAGCTATGGAGTTGCTCATGCATAGATGAAAACTGGAGGTGTAGTTGAGGTGTTAGTTGAGGTAAAATCGAATATTAATGAGATAACAGGAACCAGTTTAGTTATTAAATTATCTCGTATTAGAACTTTTGCTTGTTAAATTTCGCATAGGTGTGAAATTTCGAAATTATTCTGGATAAATCCTAGCTATTGCGCCTGGAATTCCCGGGGCAGGAAGAAATGGAGAATTTTCATTATGCCATATAAATTGATCTTGAAAGTGCATGGTTTCGTAGATGAAGTTCTAAGGCATGCAGTTAAGGATGCGCACATCGAAATTCTAGTAAAAAACAGACTATGTCAATTTATATGACATACTGTAACGAATTTTTTTTTCATTTCTTCTACATTTACTGCTTGCACATGAAATGTGGTGCGAAACTATCGTATATCACATTTTGTGTAGACTTCATCTTTATGACGTCAATAAGCCTGGACTTTTCTCATATTATTATTTATTATTTACCACTTCAAATTTTATGCAAAATATGCAAAAATCATATTCTATGATTATTTTCAGTCGTTTCGGTTATAAGCAAAACGACCATATGCAAAGTTTCGTGCATTCTGCGAATTTACACAGTATTGCATTCCAGTTATCCATACATGGATTTAATATACACCACCAGCATCAAGTGGTCGGGAAATATAATTAAATAAGCAAGAAACACGACCATACACGTTTTTTTTAGGGAAAAAACGACGTTTCGGCAACCATGTGCCTTTCTTCAAGTTTATTCTGTTATACAAAAGAAAAACGAAAATATCAGTTACAATGCTAATCGGAAAATAAAGGACAATTATCTAAATTTTACCGTTAAAACTCTAAAAAGTAATCAAAATAACAGAATTGAATAGTGAATAATAATCAAAAAGAGTACAAAAACGAGGATGATGCTGCACAATGTACAGCAGAGATGGAGTCAAAAGTAACGTTAAAAACATGGTAATTTTGTTGAATTATTGGCATAAAAATGAACAATAATTCAACAAAATTACCATGTTTTTAACGTTACTTTTGACCTCATCTCTGCTGTACATTGTGCAGCATCATCCTCGTTTTTGTACTCTTTTTGCTTATTATTCACTATTCAATTCTGTTATTTTGGTTACTTTTTAGAATTTTAACGGTTAAATTTAGATTATTGTCCTTTGTTTTCCGATTAGCATTGTAACTGATATTTTCGTTTTTCTTTTGTATAACTGAATAAACTTGAAGAAAGGCCATGGTTGCGGAAACGTCGTTTTTTCCCTAAAAAAACGTGTATGGTCGTGTTTCTTGCTTATTTAACCATACATGGATTATCTTTTATTTAAAAAGATGCCACTGGTTTAAATAAAAATATTTTCCGTCAAATTTAATTGTTCTTAATGTTCTAGGTTCCAGTCATTATCTGGAGGAGTCTGCCTTCTGCATGATGCCAACCGACCCCAAGGATAATCAACACTTCCGGCCACTACTCTGCTTCTCATCTCTCGCATTTTTCTTTATTCCAATGACGATCATCGTGATCCTGTATATCAAAATTGGCATAACTTTGAGGAAATCCGCAGCTCGCTCCAATGACTGTTCAGCATTACAACACGAAGGAAAACCTTCAGCACGAAAGGCTATTATTAGGATGCTGTGTAAGTATGGTGCCTAATGCGGTTGTCATGATGAATGCATGGACAACTTATTGAAAATTTCCAATCTACTATTCTTGTGTATGAACTCACTATTAAAGGGTTGCAAAGACGATTTTGATAATCTCATTAAAACCAGTTTATATGATCATAGGCTTCAGCACATCCATTTCTTACCAAATCTAGATATGCCTACAATACATCATTTGTTTGTAACAATATATATTCAGAAGTGTTCGAGAGTTAACCTTCTTTCACTAGATGGCACTTTGTGCTACTCATCCAAGTTGCTTCTGGATCAATATTCCTTCTGATGACAAAAATTTAGTCGTTACTCCAGTGTGTAAACATTAAACGTACGAATGGCCTGCAGTATTTAAAACTACCAGGCGAATAAATGCAAGTAATTAGCAATTACCATTAGTTGCTTTTCATTCAACCTTATAGTTTATAACGCAGTTTAATTTAACAGGTATTTTTGCAAGTTTTATTGACAAAATATTAGATAAAGCTGAACGTATATAAGATTTCAACACGATCGCTTCGCCGACATACAGTAAATCGATTTAAGAGAAGTCTGTGCATCACTGTAGTTTTAGTTTCTTTTGATGGCGATAGATGGTGCTGTACTCTTGCTCAGCAAAATATCTGGGCTCGCGCCAAAATCAAATTGAATTTTCATTGATGCATTTTCAGCACGTGACATCACGACTGCTATAATGCGATTCGCCCATCTTTTGCCTGAGTACCCCTACTTTGAAAATCAATAGAAAATTTTTAAAACATTTTTAAATCTTATTCACAATAATTAAAATTAAAATGAGTGAGTTATTTTCTTCCATGAGACATGTTTACGAAATTAAAGAATGGTATTACTTTCAGTTTTGCACAGTATGTGGCAAGCAGCTACCAAAACATCACTAATTTAAATAAATTCGCTAAATTGACGTTGCCGCAGTTTTTTAACCATTACTTACATCTTTGAAATTCTATTGCTTATTGCTGACATTTTTATTTGCATATTTTCAATAATGTAAAATTATTTGTGATAGCTTTACCAGTTTACCTGGTTGCATAAAATGAAACACAAGTTATGTCATTCACGATTCTTGGACAAGACAGAACGCTCGCAGCAAAAGTCATTATCCATGTACAGCAACAATCACAGCCGAAGTCAAAATGTGCTTCCAAACTCAAATATCTGCTAATTATTCATGTACATAAACCCATTCACGTCGTTCGTGGAATTTAAAAAGCAAGTTTGAATGGGTGAAAGTAACGTAAAATACATCGTCCGTCACTCAGTAAAAATACTCAATAAAAATTTCTGTTATCTCCAAATAACGCAACAACAAAAAATTCATTCGTTTGAACACCTATAGTAGAACTAACAAAATTCAAGCGTAAAAAGCGCATATTTTAATGCGATGAAATTACAGCTGTCGTCGTCGCCGTCATAATTACAGGCACAATTACATGTCTAGCAGAAATGAATTTTTACTAATTAACAATTATCATTCATCCGAGACAACAATATGCGAGTACGAAATAAAACCCTTATGTCTAAATAAGACAGAAAATTGCCTGGAGTCTATTTCCATTAGCCAAAGGCCAAATCAGTTGTATTCGTTGAAACACACGAACAAATAATTATCAGAAACATAAAATGTTAATTGAAAAACAATCTGCACAGTGAATGAAATTAAACTTGGCGTGATTTTTAATCATTAAAACTATGGGTGGTAGGATTTTATGCGTGCAAAGCACCTTTCTGGTGTTGTAGAAAAAAACGTTAAGCCCAAAAAGGTGGCTTTATCTCTTTTGACACCATGGATTAAATGCAGGGTTTTAACCAGGGTTAAAACATGCTAAGATTCTTTCTAGACGACATACGTGCTGACAATGACACGAGATTAAAACGCTTTCGTTCGAAATTAAATGAACGTTAACAGTTGCATTTCACTTCATCTCTTCTGACTTGACATTTACAGTAGTAAAGTAAATGACTTTTTAATGCAAATCGCCGTCAAAACCCGTGTGATGCACATAGGCCTACACAGGAACAATTATATGAAATTAACTGCAAAAAATTGAAGTGAATTGCAAACTTCTCAATTTGACGGAATTGGTTAAGTTGCTAATTCATTGGTGATTTGGCGAAGGATGGTGCTCTCAGCCAATATTGATCGAAATCGTACTAGCAACGTCCTTGGACAAAGCGGAAGAAACATTACCGCAATCTATAATTGCTTATGGTGGCTAGAACCGTAGGTGTCAAACTTGCTATATGATACCATACACCTGCAAACGGACAACCCTTAGCAACAGTATTGTTTTTAACATAATATTTCTTTTTCGTTTTAACAGTTGCTGTGGTCATTGCTTTTATCATATGCTGGGCTCCATTTCATGCTCAAAGACTCCTTTTTGTCTACGCTCATGAAGCAAGCCTCTGGCCAGTGTCACTCAGAAAGCTCAACGAAATCCTGTACTTCGCAGGTACACACTTGTTGTATACGCTGATTAAAAGAGTGCTTTTACAATTTACAGTTTAGCAGCCTCGTACAATTTACTAACATTGGGGGTACTCAGACAGAAACTTTAAGAATGTTACTTTAGGTAGTCGTAAAGTTTTTTGTGCAAAAAAAAACTGCATTTATTGCATGGCCCCACAAGAGAGAAGCTGATAGCTAGTGCTCTATAACATGTAGTTTTTATAATAAATACATGTATGTTGTATCAACATTTAAACCACAGTAGGTTTAAACTGACTTACATGGATTTTTATTTTACCCTATATCCTGTGGAGCATAACGCTGCCCCTTAACAAAGATTCTGGCTAACTAAGCCTGCGTCAGGATGTGGAGGTCATGATTAATTGGTTTAATAAAGGTTTAATATTGGTTTAACAAAATTTAGCGGAGCCGCGAAGGGAATGGAAATAAATATTACTTACATTTTTGTAGGTTTATACGCTTTGGAGAAAATTGTGTCGCAATCAACTCGAAGTCATATTTGCTGGATTATCCCCGTTAATTAATTCTCGATAAATTATGAAAGGGGAAAACCTCAATACTGACAGTGAAAGTCTTATAAACTAATTGAACGATAATTATTACTAAATTTTAATTATACAAAATTACAACACATATTTCACTGATGACAAATTGCGAATAAACTATTTTCCTTACAGTCAGTATATTGTGATACAGTCGTCTGCATAATTAACGCGACTATGGATCAAGGTGCAAAACGAAATTCCTCCATGATGGGGGTCAGCCAATCCATAGTTACATGTGGGAGAATTATGCCGGTTTCACAATGATGCAATTGAAGACATAAACGGTCGTTGAAGCCATCTTGAAAACGTCACCGGTTTTCTCACGTGTATTATTTAGGGGTTTCGGACTCACTGACTTTTTCGGTTACCATTTTATGTTTCCATAGATTATACAATGAATGCGATTTATTACGACAAAGTAGAGCTCTCGACAATTTCGTTTTTGACATTGAAAAAGTAGAAACTACATATAAAGGACGTATGGCATTTTTATGGCAAATTCGGCTCACTGAAAAAGTTTACACCCACGTGCACCGGGTGCATGTTTCTGCACCCGTTCCACTCGGCTCGGAAATGGTGCATACTTCGCAGAAATG
>JAQGBX010000803.1:0-30490 GCA_034698745.1 Megaphyllum sjaelandicum
ATGTCTCCAAACCACAGGGGCGCTGCGAACGCAATGTTACTGTATGCAGTGGTTCGTATAGGGGGCTATGGCAGTGGCAATGCCAGCCAAAAAAGCGGCGAGTGCACCTACTTATATTATTTGAGGGCCGAATTATCAATGTTGTCAGATTCAAATTGAAAATTACGAATTATCTCTAAAACTCTAAACTTGATACATAATTTGACAGCAAAATAAAAAATATATCATTGTGAAATATTTACCACTCGATAAGAAGCAATCCAAAATCCAACGCCCAAGTATACTGTATGTCGGAATACTTTCAGTTGCCCCGTAAATAGGGATTATTGTACTTTGATTATCTTCTCACATTGACAATTATTATAGTGTGAGTGAAGATTGAAGAAGTCTGTGTTCGTGACTGCGAGACAGTTTTGTAACTTATTTCATTGCTTGTGAAAACTTTCCAAATTACTGGAATATCTCACAGTTGGTTGTAGAGAAAGGTGATTACTCCGCCCTGCTTAGTGTCTGGAACACTGTCGGAATGACATCAACTATGGATCTTTTGGAAATTGAAAAATTCAAGGTGCGTGCAGTACTCGTGTTCTAGCTACATGTCCCATTTATCGAAAATAAGCGTTATTGCAGTCTATGTTTAATCAGTTATCTCCACCAATCACTATAAACATTCCCAGAGCTCACAATGTATACTTTGACCCTAATTTTAGGTTGCAGATCTCAAGAAGGAGCTTAAGGCTCGTGGGCTTAGCACACTGGGAGTCAAAAGCGAGCTAGTAGAAAGACTCCAGCAAGCCGTTCATGCAGGTAAAATATAAACAAAAGCTTTTGCAATTGCTCATTTAGATAATTACTTGATTAACCTTGTTTTCACTTTTTCAGTGTCGTCAGAAATAATCGATGACGATGTAAATGAAGATGAAATGCTTGGCGTGGTAGGTCAAATTTAGTGACATATTCATTTCAGCTAGTTCCCCACAATCAGCACATACAGTGCCACATGTGGTAGGGGGTGGCATTATGGGAGTTTAGATTTTCTCGAAGACCTGCATGCCTCTGAGCGTTAATAAAAATCTCAAATAATCTTACCGTAGGATGAAGTTTTATCAGAACCCGAAAAAGCAGTTGAACTGTTGATTTCCGAAGATGTGATTTTGTCGCCCGAGCAGAAGCCTCCGCCGATTAGCGTGAAAGCGATTGAGAAGGAAAATTCCATCCAGCAAAATAACGGAGCCAGTTCGCCAGTGAAATCTGAAGAAAAATATTCCAAAATTATATTTCCCACCACAGTTAAAATCCTGTCACCAAAAGAGGTACGTTTAAGATGCCGATCTAATGTCACACGTTTGTAGTTAGCCATCACTCAATTATTTAAAAAAAAATTTTAAATCTGTGCAGAGGATGGAATTAAGAGCAAAGAGATTTAATGTCCCAGCGACTGAAGATGCCAGAAAGGAAGCCAGAGCTCAGCGTTTCGGAATCGCAGCAAAAAGTGGCAACGAATCGTCAGCTACGATCAAGCCGGTAAATATTTATATACCAAGTTCATCTTTACGTCTCATCTACCATCTTTGAACATTTTTTTTTACGAACGATGGCTTGGTGGTGCGATATGATATTGGCAATATAAATTTTATGTTCTATTCTTTCTTACAGGGAAATGATCTTGAAAAACTGAAGCTCAGGGCAAACCGGTTTGGAGTCAGTAATTCCCCTCTCAAAAAGGTTACACGCAAAAGATCTTGCTTTTTCCACTATTTTACTTTGCTTGTAAGGCAGTTTGTATTTATGTCGTTTTATGAAATTTTTAAACAGGTAGAAGAAACAGATCGCTTGCAGAAACGTAAGGAACGCTTTGGTGCAGTGGTGGGATCAGCTAACCTGACTGGTGGTGATGTTGAGGCCAAAAAGCAAAAGAGGGCAGAAAGGTTTGGCATCAAATAGTATAAAGAGAAAAATGATCGTGAAATTTCATGCAATTGTACCTAAACTAATGTAAACTATATATACATTTTAATAAAATAAATGTTTGTTTTATAATAGCAAAGTCTGTATGGCAATTGTGCTTTTTTCATAATTTCTTAGACTAACTTCTAGCCTCACAGAAAAAATATTAATGTAGGGATGCATACCAAATGAATGGGTAATTTAAACAAAGTGTCTTAATTTACATGTCAAAAGTGATTAACAACTTACTTCAATAGACTTGGACAAGTGGTTTCAAATTTTTCTCCTTTTAGCTGGGCACACTGTAAATTGAAACAAATTTAATCAATTATACAATGCTACTTTAAACGTTTTAAACCAATTTCTTTCCACGTACAATTTTAACAATCTGGCCATGACTGCAATTAAATTACATTTCTCTTGTTTTGGACCTTAACGAGAAGAAGGGGATGGGAAAGGAATACAGTCATGGCCATTGTCAAAGATCAGTGTTGGGCAAAAATTAGTTGAAATTTAGTTTCAACCAATTTTTGCACAACTCCGTCAAATATGCTTTTCATACCCACAATTTACGGTAAAATCCAATGTCACGAACAGAACAGAAACATAAAAACATTTGAAAGAAAATCCAAAATTGAAGCTTACCTGAATTTCATGATAAATTGTCTGCTATGCCATCCCAGAAATGTCTCATATTTAGTAGAAAGTTTCTAAATTGCAGCCAAATTTGTACGTCTGTCAAAAATCTTTTAATACAAGAAGATTAAAATACAATGAAAGACGATATCGCACTCCTGCTTCAGAAGGGACAATTTGAAAATCTTAAATTTCTGGTTTATAACACCATTAAGTCAAGCAAAATGAGTTTCATTTCAAAATTGTTAATTTGTTTTACCATACAATAAAAAACTGACTATCTCAAAATTAAAAATGTTGAATACTGTCACTTTTGAAGCAGGTTGCCATTGGTATTTTAATGGTTTAAAAGGATTCTACGAGTGTGTGATCCATTGAGCTCCATCATATATCATTTCCTGAATTCATAGTACTTGTTTTCTGAATTAAAATCACAACAAAGACACGTTTTAAAGATCACCACATATATTTCATACAATACTTTTTCATTTTGCAATTTTCTCACTTATTTAAACCGTAAAACCCCTCTCAATTCGAGCACGAGTTAAGATAAGTAAACTTCATAATCAACATATCACCCTTCGAAGAAAGGGTACGTGGCGCATCAATTACAAATGAACATACCAAGATTTTGATCACATGATTAACATTAAAAAAAACCTCGCTCGGGAGTTATGACTAGCCTAGTTGGTCAAAATGAACACTGTAACATCTGTACCTAATAAAATTGGAAAAATAAAAGCGTTAGTTATGGCCACAAAGCCTATAAGCACCCAACCTGAGCGAAAAGGGTAGCAGATGCTGACAACCATTCGTCGACACGCATAAAACTCAAATGCTTGGGAATTCGAAAAGCAGATAAGAATAATTCACTGGGGCTTTCAGCTTTAACAAGGCTTGGAACGAAACATTGTTGAAAATTAACAAAGAAAAATCACAGATGCATCGCAGAAAGTAATCATTTCACGGACAGACTACTAAAATGGCTACCTAATTACATTAATAACCATAATGACAGAAACAAAACACAAATCAACATTTTTCCGAAAATGTGAGGGAAGTTAGCAAATGCTACAAAAATCATGGACATGCTGAATGTTTCAGAGGCGAATCACAATTGCTCAATACCCGTGATAAATTTTATACCATATAAATGAATTTCCATTGAATTTCTACAACATTATTAAGAAAATGGGAAATTTCTACATTTAATGAAAATGTAAATTTGTAAAGAAAAGAACATTGCAACTTATTCCAATTGAGGGTACCAAAATTGACCTATATTAAAACATTTAAGAAATTTTGAGTCGTTTATGAATGTTGCACGGAAACACTTTATAGGCATTTGTGCAGAAATAATGTTTCTTTTTAGGACTATTGACTCGACTGAAAAAGATGTCGCCTACCATTCATCATAAAGAATTCACACCAAGTGAAAATTCCACAAAAAACCCAAAAAAAACCAAAAACAATAGTTATAATGTCGGGCAACAACAATAATAATAATAATAATAAGATTAAGCAACAAAACGTTCAATACGAGAATGCATGTACAGTTATCACACATTAATTAACTCGAGCAGTCTCGACAAAGTTTTCTCGATTTCAAGACCGATATATTGTTGCCTATCTCATGGAGTCTAAGGTGAATTTAAGGTCTAATTCCTACAAGGTAATGCATGTATTGTCAAAATAGACTATTTCCATTTTTGGGAGATACGTAACTCGTAACAGAACAAAGACCTCAAAAAACGAAGACGCGTAGATTCCACAAAGTTCGCAAACTCGCAAAAGACAACAAAAAGAAGTTGGGAAACCGGGATTCGACAAATTCATTTGGCACGGAAATCTCCATGTGTGCAACTTGAGATGCATAGGAATTTTAACCTCTAAGGTTCAATTTCGCCGTATTTTGGTAAAAACACCACCTCTTAGAATCTTAAAATCTCAGTTACGTGATTCTGATAGCCCGCTGTAAACGCACGGTTCAAAAAACAATAATAAACCTTCGCAAAACACTGTTATTGGCCCTTATTTCTGTAAGCCTGCTTTGCGACTGAAAATATAGCACAAGCTAAAATCAACACGGTAATAAGTTTTCTTGAGGGGTAGCGATAGCCTATACCGCCAAAGACGGATTTTGCAACAAAACTGTTAAAGAAAAGAAAGAGTGAAACTGTCAAACATGTTTTGCTTATTATCTTGGAATTAAAAGTCAGGTACTGCATAAGCATCGGAAGAGGATTAAATAAACCATTGCTGTCGATAGCTGGCAACGTGTAGTTTCGTACATACAAGCTTGTAGAAACATCAGTACCCAGAAACGACGCCTCACAAGTACGGTCGCTTTTCAGTTATGTTTCAAAATGCGGCACTGTAGGCATAGGCCCTATCATCGGGGTCAGCATCCGCAGAGCATCATATTTCATCACCACTCGCTAGGCCATTAAGGGATATAAGAGACAAAACGAGAAGTCTAGGCACATTTTACATAGAAAATACACTGGGAAGCTTAAATTTTTTTCGTACAATTTTTATGGCAGATGCCGCGCATGATCGTACCAACCGTTGGATCCTAGGAAAATCGTTGCAAAGTTCTTGCATGATCGTAATTGATATGAACAAGAAGTTGATGATCTATATAAATAAAGCTCCTGAAGCTTTTAAATTAAGAATACAATTACTGAATTCATTCTTCCAAAAGTAAATCAAATCATCAAATGCATAATTGAGAAGATGCAGGATTTTCCAGGCAGAGGGTACACACCATGATGCAAACACCTATGACGCATACTTCAGGTTAAAAATAAACAAGGGTCCAACACTCAACCCTATAATACCAACATGTATTCAGAACACACCGCAGTTGTACCAATTGCAAGGTGACAGACAGGTTCATCACAGATAACTGCATTCCGGATCTCGAACATATAAAACACCGATAACAACTTTTGGGAGCAATCTTTGGAAAAGTTGGCATAGGTTCAAAAAAATCGTCAGTGCATCAAAGCTATTTCAATTATGTACAAGAACGTGTATTAAACATAGTAGCAAACATCTTGGATGCCTCTGCATTCGCGTTTAGAGGAACGTGTTTTTTGCCTCGTTGCTTCGACATTAGTGATTTTTTTATATTAAGTTCCCAGGCAGGATGGGGACGTTCAAGCAGGCGTTACACGCGAGCACATAAACGTAACACGTGGCTGCAGTGTGAAATTGAACACATGATATCACATTTCTATTAAACAACTCCGTTATACATGTAATATACCGTATAGATGAAGGACAATAAACAAAAACTGTTAATATCATAATTTGGAATGATTAGCAACCTTCTGATCAAGTTGAGCCAAACTAACAAATTTAGTTTAGGTAAACTGCTACCGTTAGTAGAGGTGCTTCAGCTGATCGACTTTGATGACAAATTACACCAATCAGAGCATCAGATCAACTTGCCATAAATAATCTATAAAGAGGTAGCTTATAAGGTACATTCTGCCTCAATAATTTAGAAAAGTTAATGTGCATTTCACCAGAATTAAGCATAGAAGTACATGTAAATGAAATATCACTAAAAATGGAAGTTGGAACTTGAGACTAGCAGTGACATGGTGGGATGTTATAATTGAAAGATCTCCTTTCTGACCATGCAAAGAACATCTTCTAATTTAAAGATTCATAATTCCAATAAATTACAATAAGGATGTTTAATCGTAATTCCTAAGGAATGGGATATCAGTGAAGTTTTACAGTCTGATAGCGCAATGCGTTTCAGAACCAAGGAGTTTCAGTAACAGTTCACAGTCGAATGCTCCCTTGGCTGACATCTTGGTTCCAAACGCCTCATGCTGTCAGACTGATATGATCATGGACATTACGTGAAAACGTCCAACACGTCCGCATTTTCACGTTTTATTATGCATTTCTCCGAGTGTATTGCTTATTAATTGTTAACGCAGGCACCGACCGCGCAACCCTAGGGAGATATTAAAATTCGGCGACATAATTGATGCGGAAGTGCCCCAACGGGAGTTGGGGATGTGGAATCATTCATGATAAAAAATTTCAAAACTGAAGAAGGACGATCACAGATTTGATACAAGACTTTGGCAATAAAAGTGAAGGCGGAATGGACCCTGGGCAAAGCTGCGCAGCAGCCTGCAGCACAAAATAACGAACAGAAAAGAAAATTACACATAAGGGCCATAAAATTAAAAGCTGGCTCTTCCAAATTTTCTCAAAGACCCATACTTTAATTCTGCTGCTAACATTTACCCAAATGTTAACTCTTTACTTTGCCCTTAGGGTTCACAAAGCTCGCATTTGATTTGCTATAGTGGCACAATTGAAAAATGAGGAGAAAGCTATAATCGTCACAAGAACTCACACATACACTACAAACATCGACAAAATTCTATTTTACGGTTTTAAATGGCACTTGTGACACTTAGGACAACTGGGAATTTCAGGTCATGTTCAGCTGCGTTCACAGGCTGGCACCATGCGCACGCTCGGAACGGAGGTACCGATACAACGAATCTTATCACATTATTGCTTCGAATCATGGCGTTTTGGCAATTAAGCAGCCACGGTTCATAATCAGGCAACGATATTCGAATGGCGGTTAAAGCGCGCACAAGCCTAGGGTTGGAAAAGCATACGATTATGCGAGAAGTAGCACAGTTAACAACAAGAACTGATAAATATAGAGATATTGAAGTCGATTTTCCCGTTTTGCTTCACGTTAATAATCACAAACTAAAGCTATTTTGCTTGGAAGCTCCTGAGCACCCTTAATTCATTCATCAAAGTTGTGTTATGATAATTGCGGCCTCAAAATTTAAACATCGAGATATGCCGAGCCTAGATTTCCAAAACTGGATTCGTCTCTGAACCTCGAGGCCAGATACACCGTAGAAATAAAATTAAATAAGGAACTTTGGGGATTTGATACAGGCATATTTTTGGTCAGAAAAAAAAAAGGAAGGGATTAGAGCATTGCAACAGCCTTGACGAGGCTAAAGAAAACAGCTCATGTAAAACTAAGGCCAATTATATTGAGGCACATGTTTGTAATATTTATAACACATATAGCACATGCCAGAAAAAATAGGGTTGAAATGAGTGTGCACAGGGTACATGAGGTCCGTTAATGTTTTCTGAGAATAAAATGCCAATCTTTGGTAAAACCTGAGCTTCCTTGTTCAAAAGGAATCCACTGACCAATCTGAGACAACTATGGAGCTGTATTCGACATAAGAATACTTCATATAGCATTAACCTTCTGCTAACCGCAAGAGTAATAACATTTTCATCTCGAGTTTTTATGAAATTGTATGTTGAGGTGCCATATTGTGGAAGAAGCTGGTTGAGGAGCGTGTTACAGAAAGGGAAGTAATGACTTAGAAATATGATGGAAGCAGTTTATGGTTTCAGAATGGGAAGAAACTGAATACTGGAATAAAAAAATTGATTTCTTTATGTTACGGTCGATTGGAACAAGTCTACGACAACAGCTCTGTTTCTTTTTGATAATAACGCACATGTACATCAAGCTAATATCGAAAAACCACAGGATACTACAGATGAGGTTAGCCAGGTTGTCACCATGTGAAGTACTGAGTATCAACACTCAGAAGCTCTGATATTTCGTCCAGAAAACTTTAAGAACTGCCATGCACATAGGATGGCCCATGAGTTTATCTCGACCTGTGTTGTAACCCTGTAATACGATTTGATCGTTTCGATATGATTTGTGCAAGTAAGGTAAATTGGGATTTAAGTATTGCATTAATGGAAGAATTACTTCGAAACCTGTGGAGACTGGCAAAATGAAACTCGATTTATCAACAATCATTGCCGATGTAGCACTACGAATGCACGATGGTCACAAATAGTTCATTTAGTCAGTCTGAATGCTGAATAGGTGGACCTTTTCTTTCCTAACCTGAGTTTCAATTATTTTATGGGTCTAGGATGGCTTCTTTTGTGATGATAATGCTAGTGAATTCATTTAAAAGACGTCAATTTTTAAACATGCACATACATAATTGTCAAAGCTCAGAAAAATGCGAAAACAACGCCACGAGCAAAGGCATGGAGCTTGCAAATGCAAGATGTATTTGGCATTGTATGGCATCCCTGTGGTATGGGAACATGCTACTAAATATTTAAATTTAATAAAATTTCCTACATGATAGGCCACACGTAATTTAGGTGTAACCAATCAATCCGTTTTGTAAATAAATGAAACAATCAATAGAACATCTTTCTAAATCTGATGTTAGGTCGCCATCTTTTAGCAGTTTTTGAAGTTGGGATTGAAAATTAAAGTTCTCACATCAGCAAAAAAATTATTTTTTACATGATAAAAAGCATAGTATTTTACTAATGTAATCAAGTTATGTCATCCCATAAATTAAAACAATAATTTGGTTACCACAATACTGTATTAGATTCCCCATTACGTAGTCGTTCGCCGACCTAACGGAGGAATGTATTTGAACCAAAATGTCTTTTATCAATGGCTTTTATCGAAAGGTAGCATTAGGTGATGATTGGTTTCGGCTTTTGCTTAGTCCCCAAATTTTCTGATATTTTTGGCACGGCCACTATCAATTTTTCACATTATGCCCCTTCGATGCGATATCACATCAAGAGTAACTATTTGGAATGCTAGCTTTACCATTAGTTATACGTCAACATGGATAGTATTTTGAGCATTTGCGGTTGAATAATATTCATATAAGCGCACATTATTCAAGATTTTAAAAAAATCTCACAACCATATTTTGGTACGAAGTAAGGCATTTGCAGCCAGGCAGATGTTTCCATAATTAAAAAACCAGGGTGTCCATTTGTCCATAAAATACAAAATTCAGAAGAATTTCAGCATATTTCTGTGCCACCTATTGACACCATTTTTTAAAGGGGGCATTAGAAAGAGAACATGTCGAATCATTCAATATGTTGGCAGAAGAGTCGAGAAAGGCGATGAATAATTTTACCGAAATATACGGGCCACAGCCCCCGACTTGCGTAATTTTGCTTTTTTAAAACATCACGGTCAGACGAGTAAAAAAAAAAAACAAGGTTAATTACAAAAAGTGTAAGCTATTTAAGTTCAAATGCCTGCAATCTTCAGCCATATTAGGTAGGTTTTGCGTTATATCCTGAGAAAAATTCATCATTTCTTAAAATCAACATGAAAATATTCAACTGGATTGAAAAAAAGAAAAAAAATGTATGTTCCATACAGAGATAAGTTAAATAAAATGGAATGTACAGTAAGATTATGCATCTTTGGCAACAATGCTTTTTCATAATCTTCAATTACTATGCACAATTGCAATTGTTTGAAATTTTGGTCTATTCAAACAAGATTTTGATTCCACCAAATTACTTTAAAGCTCAAAATATTCATTATGGGAAAAAATTGGGAGTAATCCACAATTTTTCCTGCTTCTGTAAACTTGGTTGTAAAAAGCGTGTTTCACTCTCTTTCCAACAACAAGGATTTTGTGGACGTTTATAGACACCCTAGCTTGAAGCACATAAGGATATACAGGGTATATAAAGAACATTTCAGCATTCATTTATAGCCTGCTAATAAAATTTGAGGGAAAAGAGGGTGGATTTCATCATACAACTTTGAAAATGGGGCATTTGAATGCATATGCAAACCCTGAGCTAGATGTCACAACATTAACGTGTGTGTGTGTGTTGCTTGTTGAAATGCTAGTCATTGACTTATCAAAATGCTAGTACGTGTACGATATTTGGTTTCCAATAGCCATGGAGCTCAGGCGAAAAGTGAACTGCAATATTTAAATAGGTTTATCTGTACACTGCCGTGAGGCTCACGAGGGATATGCGATCAATTAACATAACGTGCAATTTCCTCAAATCTGCATAAGGGGAAAAGTATTACCGGTTTACAAGAAAGGCATCTCTCAAGGTTCAAGACGGAATAAAACTCTGATTATACAAATTTCAACATAAATATTAATATGCACCATTAAGCTTGATGCATGTGTTTAGCACGTATAAATCTTACTTTTGCAGATGCTTGTTTTTAACACGGATGTAGGCACGACCGGCATTTAACCTGATACTAGTAGAATTCCGAATCTGAGCTTTGATAGGATCCCGACTGTTCTCGGTTGTCCAGACTTTCGTTGGGGCTTTCGGCACTTGCTTCGATTGATCTGATGTCCAGGGTGTGTACAGAATCTGTTAAGTGAAAATAACTCTTAGCATACGAGGTCCAAAAAAGTAATTCTCAATTTTTGAAAAGTTCAATTAATACTTAGTTTTCATTTTCAGAACACACCTACTTCTAAGGTTTAGGCTAAACAACTGCATTTGAAACACTAAATTCATTTCCATTCATTACCCAACATTCGGCACATATATTACCATGTGGCAGGGAGGGTGGGAGGAGAATCATCATCGTTAAATTGTATTTCCCCGGGCTTGGGCATTTGATACAGAAAGTATCCGAACATTCGCTGTTCGCTGCAATGTTTATAACAATTCCAAGTATCGCCAAAATTTGCATTGATTTAACCGCAAGGAACATGTACGGAATGTTCCACTTGCAGCATCATTACGCTCGATTTAACCGCAAGGAACACGTACGGAATGTTCCACTTGCAGCATCGTTACGCTCGGTTTCCTATTTTGAAACGTCCGGCTTGCGGATTTGGGATACTCGAGCTTACCAGTTTTCCAATCACTTTTATGCTTTTTGAGACGGCACGATTATATAAACTTCATCCATAGAACTTACTGAGCAAAGGAGTATCAGAGGATATGCGCATTGAGCGCAATGTAGCGGAAATGTTGCTAAGCGGCATCACAGCAAGAATAAGCGCTAAACAATCAGCGACGTCATTGTTTGGAGCACAAGCCAGAGCTGGGCTATGCCCTTAAAAGGAAATGATCGATGAGATTGGTGCCGAATTCGCAAATGGGAAGTAAATAAAGTCGATCTTACCGTTGGAGTCGACGGCGGTCACGCTTGCTCCTTTATTGAGCAAGGTTTGCACCACTCCGGTCATCCCATTGCGTGCAGCAATGTGCAATGGCCTAAAACAATTAACCCCAAACATGTTATTTCAAACATAAAAATGGCATTGGCTGGTCCTATCCATGCAAATCGTCAAATTACGATTGTGGTGGATTTCACACAAACAAAAGCACTAAGATCAACTTGAAGCACCCACGTTTTAATCTCCTTATTGGCAGCCATTATACTAGAACTGATGCCGTTTTTCTCGAGCAAAAGAAGAGCTGCAGCCTGATGTTTCTAAATATTCAAATGATTAAAAATAGGATCACCATTGGAAACTTTTTGTATACGAAAACATAGCTAAATTTGAATAAACTGACTTTAAGACAAGCATGATGTAAAGCTGTGTTGTTGTCCACGTCTTCGGCCTTGGTATCAGCATGATGCAGAAGCAAAACCTCTGCCATGCGTAAAGAAAGTAGGCAATCAGTTTTAAAGATATAATTAGATAATTAGAAAATAACGTCACAACATGTGACACGCACAAAACACGTTCATCACCTATTGTGCCACACTGGCCATTCATGGAAGCCATGATGAGAGGCGTCCTGTTCATCCCATCGCAGGCGTTAACGTCAGCTTTGTGGCTCAGTAGAATGTGAATGCAGTCGACGCTGTCATGGAATGCTGCAGCATGCAGTGGAGTTCTTGAACACGAAAAATACAACTGGTAAATACTTACAAAATTCACAAACAAAACTTTCCATGACGAAGGTCGAATCAGACTTGCCTTCCTTTCCGATCTCTCAAGTGGACGATTTCACTCCCAAATTTACTTAGAAGCAGATCAGTGCAAGTATCGTTCCCTTGAAATCTAAATAAAAATATAACATCTTAACCACAGAGAAGAAAACAGGCAATCACGTTTCTGAAATGCAACAGGTGTACTTACGGATTACTTCTGCAAGACAAGGATAACCAAGATAAAAACATTATCAAAAAATAAGCTCAATAGAGATCATGCATTTGTCGTGTTCATAATACTGCAAAATCTAAACAAAGTTCTAAAGCCACTCATGAATTACATACCAGCAATGTTAATTTTAGGTTTGAGAATTATTTCCAAAAAGAACCAGGTGAACCAGAAAAGGTTACCTTATTTAACTGCAAACTTATTTTTAATAGTGTTAATGTTTACAATAGAACAATTGTTTATAATTTTCACTTTGTTGATATTGCCTTTATGATAACCTTAGCGAGCTGCAAAATTCTAAAGTTAATGATAAACTCCCACGTTAAGATAAGATAATTTATCAAGTAATCATGTCTAAATTACAGGTTTTTGTGACCAATTTTAATGGGGGGTATAATGCCTTTCAAAAATTTTATGTATGCATACTCACACAGCACAATGCAATGGAGAAAAACTATTGCCGTAAAACTTCTTTAAGAGTGTTTTGTCTAGCAAAGCCTCAACGCAGCTGTCATGTCCTAAAAATACAAATTTTTATTTTTTTAAACTTGACATCTTCATACAGAAATTTGTCTGCTGTCCATTCATGCACTCACCACTATAACATGCCCAATGGAGGGGTGTATAACCCCACTTGTCCACGATCGTGTCAACTGAAGCAGAAATTCCAGTAAGCAGGATTGACAGAACCCCGATGTGTCCGCAAGCAGAGGCTAAATGAAATGGCGATTTGCCAAGGTGGTCTTGATGGCATGGGTTTGCCCCAGAGTTAAGAAGGGCATCTACGCACTCCTCAAAACCCCCAACAGTCTAAATTTTGTAAATATGAAACGTTACATTTAGCAGAAATATCCCGGTGAATGACTACGCCAGGTACGAAATCGAAATACCAACCGCACGGAACAAGGCTGTTCTTTGATTGTTATCAACCACACTGACGCTTGCAGCATGACGCAACAAAATCAACAAGCAATCAGAGTGCCCACTAGCCCCAGCCATCATCAATGGAGTTCTGCAATTAAAAAGCAGAATTATAGCAAATTGATAATAAAATTAACTTTGCTTCCGTTGAATGTTGCAGAAAGTTTGGATGAAAGATGATCATGAAAATAATTATCTTTAACATTGGAAGCACTACCAATGATGCCACAAAAAGCTTTCAACAAAACTTGGTGCAAATGCACTCTCTGCAAATTTTCTTATATCAACAAGTTTAACAATCTCAACATACGGAAAACACACTGCCAAAGAACTGGGAAAGACAAATTAATTTCACTATCCAGAATAAACAGCGCACACATTAACAGTTTGCATTTCAAAAAAACGTTCGGCTAGCAACTCTATTCACACGAATGTCATGGATTCTTACACACTAAAAAGCATTTCATCCTTTGCTACAAGTAAAATTTGATAATGTACCGATCGATCAAAATAAGGGTAATAAGCGACTTAACAACTCAAATGAATCTAACCTCCCCATCATATCGACAGAATCCAAAATCGCCTGGCAATTTGCAGCTTCGAGTAGCAGCTGAACGCAGTCTTTATGGCCATTGTATGCAGCCGCGTGCAAAGGGGTCCTTCCGGTGACAGTGTCATACACCCAGATTGAGGCGCCCTGTTCCAAAAGGGCTTCTACGCAGCTGGCATGACCACGAAAGGCTGCCAAGTCCAAGGGAGTTCGTCCTGTTGGATGCGATACTTTTTAAAACGTTCGACAACAAAAAGATGCAGCATCAAATGTTAAAGCGACAAACGATACCATGCTGATCGAGAACATCCAGGCTCGGGATAAACCTCATAAGTACACTTAAAGCACCAACGTGTCCAAAATAAGCCTTTTAAAAAGATAATGTTAGGGAGCTGTTATACTGTCAGAAATTTATCAATTTTTCATCAACGTTCGTTTTTATAATTTCTAGAATCTAATAATTAAAAGTGGTACTTACAGATAAATGAAGTGGACTGACAGATGACTCACCAGTCCCTAAAGTCATATTTGGTGGAATCCGCCTCGCATTCTCCATCAACTTGTGCAAGAGAAACGCTCGTTAACCACTACGCTCGAGGTCACCATGCATTTTTCGGTGGAAATAAAGTTAGCATACTAACGATTTCTAGGGCTGCGCTATGCCCAGCAGCAGCAGCGTAATGGGCCGCCTTCATCCCTTTTTTGTCTAAACAAGAGACATCGGCTCCATGCTGGAGAAGTAACTCTAAGCACCTAATTGTAATAGAAAAATGAAAAAAATAAATTATTCTTCATTAGAAATTAAAAATTATGCCAGATTTGGCTAAAATGTGTTATCCTGAACCAGCAATTTGTATTTCTTAAGATTTTCAATGATACAAAGTTAGTCAAAATTTTGAGCATCACACTTTGTCAACATCCAACATGTTACATTCAAATCAAAAGACCAAAATTTAAACAAAATAAAACGGTTTTAACATTAATTTTGAGAAAATGCGACAATGATACACGCTAGCTCAAAATTACAGAATGTTTTCTGAATTTAACGCTTCGCACAACGGTGATAAGAAGCCAAAAACACCTCCAGTTATTTTAAATTTAATTTGAAACGCTCACATCACCGCATTAGACATTAATACAGTGCATTTCCAACCTTCCTTCCGTATCAGAGGCTGCTGCATAATGCAATGCAGTGCATCCTTCAATGTCCTGCAGCTGCAAATCGGCACTTGCAGCTAATAGTGCTAGAATGGCTTGATAATTCACTCTGCTTGCAGCATAGTGAATGGCAATCCTACAAAATGCGGAAAAAAACTTTTTCATCACACGCACGATGCTTTCTTTAAGAAATTCCCAGATTCACGCACCTTCCAAATTTGTCGACAACATTGCAATCTCCACCGTGGCTCATTATCAACTCTAGACATTCGATGTCGCTAATCACGAAAGATGGAGGAGGTCATTAAACGTGCGCAAATAGCAAAATTGCCTGAATTAAAAACGTTGCTCACCCTCCATATGCAGCCAGATGAGTGGCCATCCTTCCGTTGTCATCTGCAGCACTTATGTCAACCCCAGCAATAAGTAGATTCTTACAGCATTCAGTGTAGCCATTCAGAGCTGCCATGTGGATAGGTGTCATGCCATTTTTTCCTTTCCTATAAGTATTACTTATGTCATATGCTATGATCGTTACCTGCATGCACAGCATTAGGGTTTACAATTAAAAAGAAATACCAAACAATGTTACTCCATGCTTTATTAGTTTGTTTGTGGATTATTAACGTTGGCCTATTTCTGCACATGAGGGCTAAACACAAACGCCAGGGGATGTATCAGTGTCACCTACCTGGGAATTTGGCCTATGAAGGGGGACTTCCACCCCCCAAGAGGGATCTTTAACGTGCAGAGTGCAAATGGGATCTGCATGGGACCTCGGTTTAAACTCCCCCGCTAGTTAGGATCGAGAGGCTAGCACGCAAAATACACTCGACCATACGAGCCGGTGCTTTATTAGTTAAATAAGACTTTTTGATAAGTGTCCCATTAAGGAACAAAACCTAACTAAGTGATGATCCATTTGATTTTATATAATTGGCATTTTACCACTCCAATGGAAATAGAGACAAAAAATTTAAAAAAATTAAATTTCATACGAGCCAAATTAAGCAATGACAAAAGAAGAAAAATGCAAGCAACTTTAAAAACCTATATAATTGTCCTACACTAAAGGTACCAACCTATTTGGGTCAGCGCCAGAGGTAAGTAACGTTCCGATAAGCAGTTCGTGTCCAAATCTTGAAGCTACATGAAGGGCAGTGCAGCCATCGCGGTCACAACAATCTATTACTGCACCTTTTGTTAATCAGGAAATATTCCCATTATCTTATGCTCAAAAAAACTCACAAATTAAACTAAAAATTTCAACAAACTACCATACCAGTGTCTATCAGAGTCTGCGACCTAGTGATTCTCCCATGAATGGCAGACATGTGGAGTGGAGTACGACCATCTTTGCTCTAAAGAGTAGCAGTATAATTAGAAGAACTTAATTTCAAACAAGCGCTAACAATTTTTAGTAGAAAAACGTGCAGATGCCTTTGCATTGACGTCGGCCCCTTCCCGTACAAGATAATCCAAGCAAATTCCTCCCTCGGTGGAAGCAGCCGCAAAATGCAATGGTGTCTGTAATTTACAATTTAAAACGAACGCAATCTTTGATTTAGAATAGTTTAGAGAACTATTTAAATCAACAACAACAACATGATATTTTTCTTTTCAATTTATCAGCCGAACATTTTGTTCCCGATTATTGTGTTAAAATTACAAGAAACTTTAACAAATTGTAAATTTTTACTTAAAATTTTTATTGCCTCTTATGCTAAAAGTATGATTCAGTCTTCAATGAGAATTCTCTATGGATCAAGAATTGTTTTATGCTACAGAACCACGAGTTCAGGCGAAATTTCTTAAACAGTAAGTAACATGCCTTTCACAGTTAATTTGGGCCCAACAATGTAATGATGCATTTCAACAATAAAAATAGCACAGATCTAAGCATTTTTTCAACATTTCCTTAGCTAATTTTAGGCTTCAACATTAGGCATCTCTCATCTCAGATGTGTCATTCAAATGCTCAGATAACCCATGTCAGTAATACAAATTATTAAATCCCCGGATTTACCTCTATCATCATAAAGTATTGTCCCTGACTTTGAAATTTAACTGCTTACCTGACCCTTATGGTTGACAGCATTGATGGAAGCACCTGCCATGATAAGTTCTTGGGCAACCAAATCTTGGCCATTAAGGCAAGCTACATGAAGAGGAGTGTTTCCGTAGGAATTCACGGCATCGAATTCGACCCCAAGATCGAGAAGCAGTTTCACGATGGACACCTGACCATTTGCAGCAGCAGCATGAAGTGGTGTGTATAGCTATGAGAAACGTTTCATTACGTGGAAAAGGTATGCAGAGTACTTTGATTCAACGAATAATTATGAATCACACATACATAAAGAATTAAAATTAAAATGTAATAAGATCATCTAAGAGCTAATTTTAAAACATGAAAATGCAAAAAAAAAAATTGCTACATAATTGTACAGCTAGGGAATGAACTGTCTGAGCACAAATTTTGATATACATGCCTATTTACTAGGAATCACGCCATCCCTCACTCATACCTCTTGATTAACAGAAAACTACTCACTTCTTTATCTCTCACATTCAACTCTGCTTTATGGGCAACGAGGGCACGAAGGACATCCGTGCGACCCATGTAGGCTGCCCAGTGGATTGCGCGTCTATCTTTCTTGTCAAAGGCATTAATGGTAGCACCACTGCGTAACAACAGCTCCACCATCTATTAGCAATTCAAGTAAACCGATTAAACACCAAACACTCAAAAAGAATATTATCTAATCCATGGAAACATTTAGAATGCTTAAACAGCCAATTTTATTTCCAGTAGCACTTTCAGAATTGTTTGGCAGCAAAACGCCATTCATTAATTCTTATCATGATTTGTCGCTAATGCCATGTTTCACTAACGCACAAATGCCAAAGCACGCCTAAGATTTTAAAATACTTGCTTCCTGTCCTTTAATAACAGGCATTGTAGTTTGCATGTATTTTGCAATCACAGTACATTTAACTTTTAAGTTAGAGAAACTTTTCAATTAAAAATGACATTCCCAACCTTGATTCCCTGATAATCTGCCAGGGTCATTATTATTATTGGAACTCTTTATTATCTCATCGTATCCAGTTAGTTTCGAAGATCTTTTGGCCATAACTGGTTATCGGTAATTTTTATATAACATGGAAACAAGGCTTCTCGATAACGTGCACGTGACGTCATTCACCAGGCAAGGCCATCAATGGCATTTCGTGGCAACCATTTTGGAATAACCTTTTCTGGTTCCAGCTTGAAAGCACAGTACAAAGCAGCGATCAACTTGTAATATGAATGCAAAAAAATTCACTTGCAATGTAACTAACTAACAAAGACATTTGTTTAGTTTTCTACATGACGTGCAAGACAAAAATTTGGGATTTTGGCACCTGACTAAACGATTGCCAAACAGAGAACGAGACATCGTGCTCCCAGACAATATGCTAAATATGACTTCAAACTAATTTACAGTTGCTATTTTCAATGTCAAATTTTTGTGCCAGCATTGCATCAATATGATACGTAATCAAGATATATCCAAGAGTCTTACCGCTGTGTGTCCATTGAAGGCAGCATGATGAAGGCTGGTCCTTCCAGCTCTATCAGAAACATTGATATTGCTTAAGAAGGGGATGAGAAAATCGGCACAATTAACTGCATTGTTGGCTGCAGCGATATGCAACGGTGTTTGCCAGTTCTTATCCCGAGCATTCACATCAGCATGGTGTTGGAGTAGCGTCTCAACGGTATCCTAAACAAACAAGTCTGGATTTATAACAAAGACTAGTTTACGAAAACAAATTACCACATTTTCAAGATATAAACAAACTTTATACATGAGAAATTCCGAGCGAAGTTTCAACTTTGAAATAGACACTGCACTTTCCGAACAATACAGAGAAACAGTCCATGTTAATAAGATAGTGTATGACTAACCTCGCTCCGAGAGCAGCAGGCACGATGTAACGGAGTCAGCCAACGGTTATCCTTGATGTTCACACGTGAGCCATTGAGAATCAACAGGTTTGTGATTTCAGCCTCTCCACAGAAAGCTGCAGCATGAAGAGGGCTGCGTCGTTCAGAATCCTTAACGGTATCAATATAACATTTAAGCATTTTTGAATGGTCATCAAGGTAGGTGTCCACCATATTAAATTACCTGGCTATTAGCTTCTTCTCTGCGGCACAATAAGGCTCTGACTTCTTCGGTGTCGCCTTTAAATATGGCCTGAACTAAAGGAGGCTAACAATGAAAAGAATATGCTTTAGCAGCATCCCACCATACAGTTACACGATTCGTAACCAATGCCCAAAATATGATGATTAACATGTGCTTTTTGACTGTAATGAAGGTACAATGTTGCATATAATTTTACAACTGACGTAGACAGAATAATACAGAAAATACAGTTTTTCCATTCTTAAACTCTTGCAAAAAAAAAATTTAAGAACATTGTATGAGGAATGTTACAAGCATTTTTTACCGGAAAAAAACATTTTCCTCTTTTGACGACGATTTCCTTATTTAAAACTCATAGATTTGTGAATCATGGATTTCTCAAAATACGGGATTCAACTCTTTAGAGTTTTTTGTGTCAATTTTGTTCAGTATAACAGATATTATAATTTATTTAGGGCATATATGACAAGTATGTGTCGTTCAAAATGCTTACCCTGTGAAATTAAGTCTTAAGAGAAAATAAGAATAGTCACTTGTTTGTGGATTTTTAACGTTGGCCTATTTCTGCACACGAGGGTTAAACACTGACGCCAGTGGATTAGCTACAGTACCTGGGAATCTGGCCTACAAAAAGGGACTTCGAACTTCCAAGAGGGATCTTTAGCGTGCAGAGATCAAACGGGATCTACACGGGACCTCGGTTTAAACTCATATCCCAAAGAGGCGCCACTTGGAGAATTTTGCACAAGCTCAAAATTCTCACCGACCTCGACTGGTAAGCGAACCCCGCTAGTAAGATCGCGAGGCAAGCGCGTAAACCTCTTGACCATTGGCGCTGGTCGATATGGCAAAGTAAATGAACAGAAAGGTTCTTAGCATGAATACAGGTTACAGAGTAGGTTTAACAGAAATGATTAATCTATACTTTCACTAAGTCCAAAAGTTTGAAAATGTATGCACTAGAGCCATTGACTTGAATCTTTTTTTATTTCTTAGCATGACAACTGTCCGCAACTAGGTTTTGCTCAACGTTTCGGCACTACATTTACTTTCATCAGCAGCCAGCTAGCAAGCTGAGCAAAATAAAGCAAAACCTGGTTGCGGATAGTTAAGCCTTGCTATGAAATATTAAAACATCCAACCACTTGAAGAATGGAACGTCTTAATTTGAATCCTTTTTGTCAAACCTAGTCTTCAAATTAGTTGCTCTAGCTAGCTGTCAGGCTGAAAAGCCTTGGTTAATTAACTAGAATAATGCATGTCATGCTGGGATGAGCTGACGATGGAAATATGGCATATTCATATAATCAAAAGTGAAATGATCAAGTCTGCATCCTAGTCTGGTCAGCCATCCAGAAGCAAGTGGTGAGATTCTACAGCTGCTTTTCTGCAATTGAATTTTGGAATAGAAAACGTGCAATCGGCCACGATGCATCTTCTGTCAACCAAATTTATAATGGAATTCCTTCAGAGATAATGTTACGACCCCATAAGAATCAAGAAAGATTTAATCATTACTCGGAGTTTATCTATGAAGTTGTCATGAGGGCAACGCGTGGGCACCAAGGCACCAGTTTGAGTATCGAGCCAGCGGATTTCCAAGATATCATTTACAATTGCTACAGGTGTATATGAAGCTGGGTGAAGGTGTAGATATGCCTTTAAAATTGTGTAGTTATTTCACTCATTTTTTTATCCTAAAAATCTTTAATGCACATGCATCTAGTCTGTAAATCGAGCACCATTACGTCACATTATTTAGGCATACAAACCTCATCGATTAGCTGCTGAATCACCATCGTTATTCAAGCTCCAGCTCGGAATGCAAATGTCAGGATGTCACATTGGCTTCAAGCACTTATTAATTCGCCGTTTGGGCGTAGATAAAGGCTCGTGAAAAGCGCACATTCAGTCAATTTACCGCCATGTCAAAAAATCATTCATTGAAAAGTCGGAAGTTCTGAACGACGATCTCTCGTATACCGAGAAGCCAGTTAGAACTCCTGCGTGGATATCCGGCACAATTTCACTTGAAAATGAAATATTAATCGGTGAAATACGGCGTTTATATGTACTTTTTGTGGCTCTTTTCGTTTATATTATACGAACGTGCTCCAAAACTATTATTCGATCGAGGCAAGCCTTTGTAATAAAACTTGCGCTTGTGGGAAAACAACCAATGTGACCAGATTTATCATTAACAGCTCACGTGTTTACAATATTTGTAAATTTCGGCAAATTTACATATGGTCGATTTTCGAAAATCGATTCGATAATATAAAATTAAATACGAAGTGGAATTTTGTAACTCAAATTATGTGGATGAACCTGAACTTAGTTATCGACTCATAAACGAGAGAAATTGTGCCGACTATTAATGTTGTCTAGCTTCAAGCGCGCGTGCTTGATTAATTTCCACATGATATACTACGCCATTAAATAAGATCCGCGTTTTAAAAATATTCAACATTTTTCCTCAAACATTTCTGTTTATTTATTCGCGGCAATGGAAAAATGTCAGTTGCCGGAATCTTTTTAATTTTTAAATTGCGCACTCGAGCTTGCGCGCGGTTTTTAAACTGGATCATCTGCCATCACTGTAAATCCTAACCCAGTATACGAAGGAAGCCCAACTTCCTATGTTCCCACTTCCTATAGTTATTGGTTAGTAGTAGCACATGTGGTCATTATAACCTTCATTCGCAAAGATGAACAAGTGGTTGTCCAACAAAAAAACTTTCTGTTTAATTACGGGCGCAAGCAGAGGTCTTGGGCGAGTATTAGCTTTAGAATTCGCCCCACATTTTTCTAAAGATTCCGCACTTTTGTTGCTCGCCAGAAATGAGAAATCGTTACAGGCCGTGAAACGTGAAGTGGAAAGTAAAGCTCCAGAGATCAAGGTCACCGTGAGAAGCGTTGACCTGGGAGCGAAAACAGATGCACATTCCCTTCAAGAAATTATTAATTCTGCCCTTGTAGGCGATGCTTCGAATTTTGACCAGGCAGTGATATTGCACAATGCTGGATCAGTCGGCAGGTCTGCTTTAGTTGAAGATTATAATGACCCTGAAGAATGGGCAAATTACTTGGCTGTTAACCTCATTTCCCCGGCCTGCTTAAACGCCGCGTTTTTAAAGACCTTTCCTCAAAATGTTGTTAAACAGAGATTGGTCATAAACATATCTTCGAATGTAGCTATTAGGCCCATAGCTTCTGCTGGGATGTACAACACAGGTATACACAATTAGCACTGCAATAGCTACATGTATCATGTATGTGGTTAGGGTACTAGATGCAAGAGATCGATGAATGTTTTTAAATTGCATGTCAAGGAAAAAATTGTTCGAAGAGAGTTTTATGTATAAAATTACATATTTTCAAAAACAGTTTTTCCTATAGACAATGTTGAAGGTAAAAAAGATGGGAATTTCCATTCATAAATTTTTGATTTGAAAAAAAAAAATCACTAGCGTTTATTAAAATTACGCGCCATCTAGGGCGTGAAATTAATTTGAAATTCACTATTGCGAATTACTTGCCTTTGGGTTGAAAATATTTTATCTCTAAAACTTTCTTGTGCAGTTTCATAAAATGCTAGCTGCCAATATGTGTCAGCTATGCAGTTTTGAGGCAATTTTATCATTGAACGACAAAACAAGTGCAGAATTTTCGGCATATGTTTTTAAAGTAATAAACTAGCGGGAATCAGTGCGATACATACAATAACACAAGTTTGGATAAATAGAATTTTCGAAAATCACTAAATTTCAGAAAAAGTCACCACATTGCTTAAAATTAGTTATCTTGTCATCTTACAGGGAAAGCGGCAAGAGAAACATTATTTCTAACCTTGGCACTGGAAGATCCCAGTGTTAAAGTGCTGAATTATGCTCCAGGGCCACTTGACACTGAAATGTTTCATGGCATATGCAAAGATATAGTGCACCCTAAAGGAAAACAAAAGTTTGAGGGTAAAACATTCATTCAAATTTGGTTGTATTATTGTCTGTAATTGCCACTAACATTTCTTCCTCTTCATTTCAAGAAACTATCGCTCAGGGAAGGGTGCTGTCATGTGAGGCCACCACCAAAAGGTTGTTGTCTATTCTCGAACAGGACCAATTTTCTTCAGGAGATCGCATAGATTATTATGACCGTTAAATTACTTTAAAAAAGCCAGACGTCTAAATATTATTCCTGTAATCATGGTATCAAAATGTCTTGCCTTGCAAATAAAACCCGAGTTACAATTCAAGAATCAATCTTTACTCTTGAATCATATACACTGTACACATGTCTCAGCTAGTTGCAATTTGGTCTTTATTGACCAAATGAAATTCTTGACTCATGGATGATTGACCAAAGGTATCGGCTCTCAGCTAAGAGGAATTTTAATTTTTCTACAAGATCATCACACAAATTATTATTTAAACGAGTTCTTTCTGTAGACGCCAATGTGAGAAAATGTCTATCATTTTTTTTAAAAAAAATTCAGGCAGTAGTCGTACAAATTAAAAATGTTAATGTATTTATTTATATTAGGAAAATTATTCTAGCTAATTGGTAAATTTATTATAGGTAGTTTGCGCTTATTTAGCAATTTTCTGGAGATTGTCTACCGTTGCTTGTGCACTTCCATAGCAGCCAAGATACTATGAGTTTAAAAACGTTTATCTTAAAATTTATTTCTCTCAAATAACATTTATTACAATATTTAATTACACATATCTCATGTAGCATACTCCACTTATCAAAGTAACATAGTGAACGCTTTGGCAATGAATTTATTATAATGAAAGTCCCATCACAATTCTTGGAAGACTAATTAAACATGGGGCTGAAGCAACTAAATCCAGAGGCATAAAATTTGCAATGTCGTAAATTAATTTTCAATTGGGACCAACATGCCCAAGATTTACTAGAGCAAAGCATGGTAGGTGGATTTTTGTAAAAAAAAATCTTCACTTAAGAATTTTATGACACTAGCATTAAACTAAAACACTGTGACAACCTGCCAAATTTCATCTCTGGATAACTATTTAAATAAAGTAATGCCAGAAAAGTTACAATATGCCATAATACTGGATTAGGCACATAACCCTATCAACAAGCAACTAATGGCAATCACATAAAATAATCGAGTATTACTTCATCTATCGATGATTCATCAATGAGTATCCCACATGTAAATTTTCAATAAAAAATATTTTGCAGCTATCAGGTAACCGTACATAATACATCGCCCTGTTACAGCCGGTGTAGTGAAAAAAATATCAAACCAAATTTGATATGCAATCAAAACTAGAACAGATCCATCAGCTAATGACTACCAATCTATGAGATTCAAAATAGCTGATAAGCAGACTACTTTTATGTGCTTGAAGGCAAACTGTGGAATGCTAGATTATTGAACTAGAAAATCCAGCAGCTCGTTGCTTCTTTGCATAATACATAATTAGTTTTTCATGCAAATTATCATTCACCGTCAATCTGGCGGCTGGGAAGTTTAGAAAATTTGTAACAATGGTCAGCACTAAAAAGAGCGGGGCTTTGTACACTTTCGACCATGTCTAATATACAAGAATACTCATGATAATCATATCAGATGCATGTAAGGTATGTTACATATGCCCATAGTGGAGAAACAATTTTACAGTAAAACTGGAATGTATTCCATACATTATCTGACACACAGGCTGATTTTACTAAGGACAAATTACGACAATACACAAGATTCCATTGACCCATTTTACCAATTCTGACATTCCGGTCAAAATTTGTGAACTAGTCGAAAGCAACAAACGTTTTTTTAAAAACTAAGTGGGAATGTTTATCAAAAATAACAATCAATTAAGAATGTAAAAGTGGATGCCCCACGAAACAGCGAGGCACTGCAATACAAACAACCAAAATACGGTAATGTTTCAATGGATATGAAAATATTAATTGATAACTCAAGGCCACCATCTTTAAAAAAATTGCCTGGATTATTCTGGTCAATCAGGACAACAACCAATTAATAAGGCACAATCAAAAAAATGATTCTTGGAATGATTTGAAAAGGAGCATTATGGGCTATGGATACCGGCACGCATTTACTTTGGGAGGATATTTCCAGAAAAGCACCTTCGACTAACAAAGACCATGTATTGCAGTATGTGACGTTACGAACAATGCTGTATTCATGAGCATTCCAAAAGCCAAACGCATTATGGCATGCAGCAGTTAATGTTGAAAGGAGAATTTTTTTTGGTGAAAAATCCAATTATTTTTTCTACCTTTTGCAGATACTGTAAATAGGCACGTGAACCAATAGGAAGTATCCTTTGTGAATATGTGTGCAAAATTTCAAACAGCTGAGTACACGTGCTAACAAGCACTGCATGTTTATGCAATATTCATATAGGTGATTTGGAAATTTCATTTTGCAGAACAAAACGCATCAAATTCCACTTCAGACGTGACAAAACGGCAACAAAAACACGGTATGCTTACATAAGCATGTGTGATAACAATGAAATTAATTTGAGAACAGAGTTCGATAAACATATTAATCGAGAAAATCGGATGAAGAAATTTGACTATAAATATTTTCCTCACAACATTTATTATTAAATCTACATCCAACTTGATGTAGATTGTAGAGAATAGGAATGAAAAATCACAACAAAAAAACTAAAAGAAATTTGAAAGCTGCACGGCATAACGCTTATGCTTAAAGTGATTGCCATCATCGAGGGGGAGAAGCTGCAATAATGCTTGAGGATCGAGTTTGTACCAGCAATCACAAATGTGTCTTAACTGACCGATAAAAGATGTCAATCACTACAGAAATTAGGACAACAGTGCAATTGCACAAACTATCAAAATAAACATAAGTTTTAAAAATGTTTGTCGATAATAACATTTTATTTAAACATAAAATGAGAATTAACTATTCCAGAGGGGGTCTTACAAAATAAAATCGTTTCTATTATCAGTCTTTTTGTCCATACCATGCAGGGTAATCTAACTTCTTGGTACAAGACGCAATGCATGCATCAGCTGGGGGACCTAGCATATTTCCAGGAGGATTCTTCTACATCAATAGCAATCGACTTTAGACATCATCATTAAATTAAACCATGGCAAGGAAAGTCAGCACACCATCGAATTGCATACAAAAAGGACAAAAAGTAAGCCTATGTTTTGAAATGAAGCTCGGTCAAGGATTTCGAATGGTTATGCCTACTTCTAGAGAGCACCAATAAAATTTGGTTCACCCAATTATACCCATTCCATAACGACAGCAGTATCCCACCAATCTTGGCAAGTAGAATTGCTCTAAGCACCTTGAAATGGAATGCTGGATAAGTTTTGCGTTTAACGTCAAGATTTTAAGCGTCAAAGGAGATGACCAAACCAGCACACCAGTACAACCAAAGCTGTTGTATCACTTTGAGCAACAATTCTGCAATCACAGTTTACAGTGGGACTAGCACACTGCAAGGACAACACAGGCTCTTGTGTTTAAAAAATACATTTAAATCCATGACGTCACAACTGGCAATAAGGGATGGAAATGAAGGGTGCAACTGAAAACAGTGCATGCCTACCCAAATTTCACCACCAGTGATTTAGCAGTGTTGGGTCTATAGTCGATCATTTAGGAGACCATTAACAGATGCTAATATTAAGTCACCCCCTTCGGATATTTAACAGCAATTGGACACCTAATACTTCAATAAAATTTGGAATGATCAATATATGCAGTTACAGTGAAGTATTTCTAGCAATTCTATCGGTTAAAGAAAAGGAGGCAGTGTATCAATATTACAAGAGGGACATACAAGGATAATTTGTACTCGAAATTGAGACTACAGTATTCTTGAGTTTTAAATAATAAATATGAAACAAAAACTCGCATAATTTCAAGCATCCCCTTTAAATGGTATATGTAAACGGAAACATGGCAATAGTATAGAAATCTTATTTAACACCATGTTTAAATATTTCAGCAATGCATGTCCATCAGAAAACAAACTACAGTTTAAATAATTTCAAATTGCAATATTTTCAAATTTGCATACACATATACAGTATGTACGGACTCTTCCTTGCATTTGGGCACTGTTTTCCAAAGTTAAACAGTTGATCTCATTTGAACGCCAGAGCAATTCATCAAAAAATCGGCCACAACTGCACACTTTTATTTTTCTCATTCCCACATAAGTTTCTTAGTCTCCTCTACCCCCTGCCTACATCTAACAGATGTCCATAGAAAGTGGACCACACAAAAACTAAAAATTTATCTGCAATCTCAATTTCAATTTATCGATAATAAAACTGCGTGTCTAACAAACATTAAAATCCTAGATATTGGTAGTTAATTTCAGTAAAACTGAAAATTTTAGTTACATTAAAATTAAACTGCAGTATTTTTTCACAACCCTTTGAAAACGATGCAGTTTCCCATAGTTAAACAACAGTTTAATTGCTATGTTGAATAATTCTGTGCCATCTTGAAGTTTTCATATCATTTAGGATTAAACTGAATTTTAAAAGGAAAACCATAGTTTGATTTTCGGGCATAATCGAGTACTGCACGCACAACAAGTATTCGTTATCCTACAGATAACAAAAACCAAAAACTAGGAATAGCTGTCACATACTTTACATTTCCCAAACGTTAATTTTAAATTAATCTTAACAATGATGATGCTTCACACCACTCTAAAAGAAAGAATTATTAATGAGTCAATAAGGGCATATCTGTGCAACTCTAAATGAATTGCTAATGAATGGAAGTGCCTAATTGGTCTGGGTAAGTGACTGGGCTCATACCAGACAAGGTTTCTCGAGGTCGACTCATAGACCCGGAGAACATCAGGACACATGTTTTTGGGTATATTTCTGAGTAACCTGGCATAATAGGCATTGCCCAGATCGCCAGTAACTTGTTCTTAAACTAGTAGTGAATCTGCCATAGCTTCTCTGCAGATTTGTGGTTTCAATTAAAAATGTCTTAAAATTTCGTGTCTAAATTATTTGTTCTAAACCCAGTGGTAATTTTTGCGCACATGTGTGTGACATGTCATGTCACCTGGTGCTGCTTCAATCCCATTCTTCAAACACCCAATACATAAGCCATATCATCCATCCACTAGACTAAACTTAGGCAATAATTTTGGTCAACAGATAGAGACCTTCATAATATATATATATATTTTTTTTGGTGAATAAAATAAGGTTTAAATTAATATAAAATTAACACTTGAGAGAACTGAAAATGTGTAATTCACAATTCCTAGATCATTACCTCTAGGAAACTCTTGGATAATAAAGAGCTATGAATGAGACAAAATATAAATGTGCTACAGGAATTGATTTTTTTTTAAATCGGCTAAGCATGCAGTAAGGTGTCTGTTACTTGCATAAAAAGTGCTCGATACAAATAAAGTAATCAAACTTGCAATCAAATCCTCTAAAATTTGACATAATTACAGAAAATGATTTTGATTTTCACGGTCAACACATATTTACATGTGAGTCAAGAAAGTATATACTGTACATGTAATGTATGTGCACAACCATAAAACTGTTCTTTCAACAGCAACAAAACTAGGAAGATTCTTGGTGAAACAATTTATATCAAGAAGAAATGCGTAACTATGTTATTGTAATTCTTCACACATCAGAACTGACTCAGACTTCTAACTCCTTGTGTCTGGTATGGAGAGTGCTTATTCCTGTGCATATATTATAATACTGAATATAAATAACTCATTTCACGTTCCCAAAATCACAGAGTCGACAGAAACAAAACTTGAGATATTGCATAAAGCATGGGAACATGTAAACGAAGTGTCAACTAATCTACAGCTTAAATAATGATGCATGTGCTAACCAAAATCACGCTTCAACTAAAATTTGGTAAAAATATCGTATCAAAAATGAAAAATGTTTCCCAACTTGCATTAGTGACTGCAGATGACTTGAGATTTCTTTCACAGATTCAGGCATCAAATCTTTGATAAGGCTGATCTTCTTTCATTAGACCTAAAACATAAATGAATCATATTTAGACGAAGAAAAAAAAGTTATAGAAATGATAGGACACAGCAATCGGAAATTGTGCTACGAATTGAGCATGATTTGAGATGTTTTTGAAAATATTGTTTCCAGATTTTCCACTTAAGTGAAGACACGTACCATCCAACAACCCTTCCGCAGCAGTGGTTGAAAACATTAAAAAGCAAATTAACTTTCTCAATTTTAGAAAAAATAAATACGAAATAAGACAATTCTAAATAAAATGAAGTGTTGCAATCACAATAATTAGTAACATACCATATTTCTTTCGAATTTCATCATTCTTTAATTTACGATCCAGTTTCCTTGAAAGGTTAAAAATGAGATATTGGTGAAAGTGATACAGAAAATGGCAAGCAGGCAAGCATGTCTTCCACACACATACCTCTCTTCCGATTTAATGCGTCTTTCTTCTCGCTCCCTTTCCCTCCTTATTTCTTCTTGGGCATACTTGGCTTTGGTGCGGTTCTTTTTCTTCCGGCAACAGCAGTACATGCACACAGAGATGCAAATAAACAAAACTCCGACCATGCAAGCCAAGCTTATCGTTAGGGCTCTGAAATTGACTGTAATGAAGCAGGATCGAGATTGTGAGTGTCAGACCCAATGCCAACTTTCAGGAATTTGGCAAACAATTAAATGAAGAAATACATAAATAAAAATGTAGTACTACGTACACCAGCAGACACCCCAGCGAAGCTCACCCCAGTTACAGTCTCGGCTGCTTGGAAATATGTTCGTGTAAGGGTAGTACAGGCATTGACTGGTTGAGTAGCAATAATAACACTATGATACGAGTAACAAAACGAATTATTCAAAATAAATGCCCCAAATTAGGGAAAAGTTAGGTGGCATAATTTCAGAAAGCAAAGGAAAGCGCATGCCCATTTTCAGTTCACATTTTTAGTCAACGTAACAAATAATATGGATTGTGGCAACAATAGAAGAAGAAGAAGATACTGCACTAAGGGGAACTCAGCCCCTTCCGGCATCCTTGCTGTATGTTTCTAGGTTTGTGGATA